>JAOTON010001517.1:0-188633 GCA_034440635.1 Lepas anatifera
TAGATGATTGTACAAATTAACTGTGATAGTGTGAGTCGCGACTTCCAACTTAACTGATTAAAACATCCTTTATAGTCCGTCTATATTTTACGTAAAACCATCGTCCAAAGTCCAAAGACTCTAAATGCTATGTGGGTTGCCTCCTTAGATTATTTTTAAGGCTTAGTTTAGTAAAGAAAGTTGAAAAAGGCAGAACTCAAGCAGGAAAAAATGGTGTCTGAACAGTTAAAGATCATAAATCACATGTCTTAGTAAATCTCGTCATTTGGAGGATGAGGATTTCTTGAATTAGGCGAACTATAGTATGAATTATCAAAATTGAATGCCGTCGACATTTCAATGACAATATTTTTACCTCTAGGCCACGAATGATATTCGCAATGCAGCAAAACTAGAGCAGCAGAGTTATGACATTTTTCCAATTTCTTTCAGCTAGCTACTATCTTTTTATCTAACATACTTCAAATAGGCCAAATATTATTTACACGCGCATTGACTGGGCGGCGGGTACTGGCCCCTCGGGTTTTTCGGGGACAATAGAAAAACGAGCGGACGCGTAGCGCTGCCACACTTGGCATTCCTTTTTCTCATTATTTTTACAACTTCTGTGAAAAAATTTTAAGGTTAGGTCATCTCAGGTCAGGTCACCAGGTGTACAGGTCAAGCGACCCGACCTCAAAAAAAAAGCTTAAGATAGCATAAGTCGGAGCAGGGTGAACTTATCCGATTGAAACTCATATCAAATAATGGTCCCACCAAGTTTTCTAAAATATGTACTGATATTTTTATATCCATGGTCTAAGGTCAGGCACGAGGCATGACCTCTCCATTGGAAATACATGGGAAAATGGTTTTTACGCAATAACTCAGTAACGGATGGAGATAGAGCATTTATTTTTAGCTGCATTAGACTTGCCTGGGCTTTGCAGTTCTAATGATATGCATTTTATATAATTTGACTCTGACCTTGACCTCAGGTCAGGTCAAGTCCCTGATTTGACCTAGCTAGGTCAAATTATATATCATTCGATTCGGCTTTCTGAGAGGATTCATATAGTTTAAGTCGTTTTGCTCTATCTTTTACTTGTTAACCCGCGCCTCACCGGGGTCCGGCGCCACCTTTGCTTCACCGGGGGCCATCGATGGCCCTCTCTAACTCCGAAAATATGGGCGTTAGCGCAAATCGGTGAAGTGCAATAGAAAGCTCGCGTGAATTCAGTAAGAAATTACTTCACATGTTTTAGTGCCCAGGTCAATGGTTTGACCTGTAGAGGTCAAATTAGGTCAAGATCGGCTATTTTCACTCAAATATGCAATGATTAAGCAAACTGGGCATAACTCCTATGTCATTAGAGCTATTGAGGCCTGGTAAAGTATATTTGATAGCAAATTGCCAGTACTTTTCCGCTATGTGGAACGTAAAGACCTACCGCCAGTGGTTTGACCTCCAGAGGTCACCTCGTGACCTAATATGACCTGAGGTCACGAAAGGTCAAAAGTGACCTTGCTGTATATCAAATGAAAGCCAGGTGACAAGACAAACACGATGGTGGTTGTTTCACCGCTCTAGCTCAATTAGGTCAAAAGTTATTGTCAAAATACTGTTTTGACCTCTGGTGACCTTGGATGACCTTGGAAAAGTCAAAGGGCAAATATGTCCCATGGGATCCGTGAAAGGGGGTCCAAAACGTTGTTCTGAGCAGTCTGAGTATTTGCAATCATTTTGTGGTTTTTATATCATGAAATAGCTTTTCCCCATGCTTTTCCAATGGGAGAGGTCGCCTCGTGACCTGACCTCAGGGCACGAAATCGAAAAATCCCGGATATACACCTTGTAGACCCTTGAGGGGTCATGAAGTGTAGGAAGTTTCAAATCGATCGACTTTGAAATGTAGCTCTTACAGAGCTCTAAAGATGAAGAGAGGTGACCTTGGCTGACCTCGTCTGGTGACCTGACCTTGGGTGACCCGGGGCAAAAAAATTCAGAGATGATGGGAAAATGATGCAGTGAGAGGCTGAGCCTCAACCGCGGTGCTGCGCCTCGTCGTTTTCCTGCTATCCCGGAAAAACCTCAGGGGCTATCGATGCCTCCCGGTTGGGCGAGGGTTAAGATGTAATGGCCGAAAAACTGAATTTATATGCTTTCCCTATGACGGCATGTTTTGACCTCTCGTGACCTTAAATGTGACCTGACAAAAAAATGGTACAAATGTTTTCGATGGAGAAGCGGACGGGCAGCCCAACACCGTTTACCGTTTTTCGCCACCTACCGTGGTTTTCGAGATCTTAGGGGCGGGTACCCGCCCCCCGTCAATGCGAAGGTGGCTCAGACCCCCTGTCAATGCGCGTGTTAAGAAAGGAGCATACATAGTGACGGTAGATAAGGCGCTTTCAGAGACAAATTTTCCATCACGAACACATGCAAAACCAGAACAGGTAACTGCATGTAAAATTAGACCAGTAGAATTATGAGACAAACCTTTCGCTTTTTCAAGAGCCCTTTCACCTATTCACGGATAGTGGAAAACTTTTCACCTTCCAGCCAGTTAACAACTTATCAACTTATGATTATGTTCTAGAGTTCTATTATTATGCCCACTGAATCCATCCAGTTTCAGAGTAATAACTTGCCAAAAATGCATGATTGCAGAATATAAAAAGTAATAAAACATAAATTACATAATTATATAATGCATGTCATCCAATGATAATATGATTATACATATTAACTGTAACTATGAGCGAACTGAACACATAGATACCTGTCGTGGCGTTGGTCGGTGCAGGAGAAGGTGATGTTGAAGTCGTTGAAGGAGTCGTTGACTGACTTGTGGCTACTGATGTTGACTGGGTTGTGGAGGGTGGAGTCGTGGTAGACGTCGTGGTAGATGCGGTTGTTGTGGTAGGTTCCGGTGTAGTGGTGGAAATTGTAGTGGATTGTGTAGTGGAAGGTTCCTGTGTTGTAGTGGATACTGTAGTAGATTGTGTGGTGGTTTGTTCAGTTGTAGTAGTCACGATGGTAGTTGTGGCTGGTTCCGTAGTGCTTGTGGTTGATTCGACGGTTGTGGTATATTCTGTTGTTGTGGTAGATTCCGTAGTGGTAGTAGTGGGTGGTGGGCACGTGCCGTTTTGAAGTTGCCATTGTTTTTCAGTACAAAGAATCTGGAATATAACACGAACTATTTAAAAGTGACCTATTTATTCATGCATATATTTATTCATTCATTTGATCGTCGACAGGAGTTCCCAATTATGGACACGAATCGTTGTACGAACATATCAAATGAGAACGAAAACTGTCCCATATCTCCCTGGCCTAACATGATTCAGACTTTAAGTTAATTTAAAATGTATAAAAAAAAACAATTTCAACGCTCCGAGTCGCATTTCACCAAACCGAACCATTGTTTTAAATGCAATTCTGAAAATGTGGACGGGCGACCTCACAATGTGCGGGAAAATTTTTCTAACCCTACCACATATTAGGTACCTATATTAATGGTGCTTAAATCAATGAAGAAGACATCATATTATCCCACGCAAAAATCAAAACAATACGCCTACAAGAAAGCCTTGTGTGGGATGAGTGACTTAGTGGATGGCGTTTCTGGCACCTAAGCCACCGGTCCCTGCTTCAAATATCAGTGGAACCTCTGAATAACTTGATTTTATCCCCCAAACCAACAGGATGGGAGTTGGCGACGCCGTATAACCTTGGCAATTGACAGGGGTCAAACAACTTACCATTTTGGCATTCTAAATGGTAACAGCCCAAGGTGGACAAGGTGACAAAAATTAGCTGATATGTTTCCTCCAGACGAATAACGGAACAAATAGCCAAAAGTTGCACATGCAATTTAAAATCGCAATGTTTTTCAACAACTAAGATGGCCCAGGAGTATGCCTTGGTATCTTCTAACTCAAAACGTGCCACATTTTGCAGCCTGGGCTGGTGACACATTTATGGTTTGGCATTTTTAATGGTGACAACTTGAACACTTTTTTGGCCCCTGGCAGTTGATGCGTCGATAAAACCCAACAATTACTATGAGTGAGACTAGAGTTTAATAATCATAGAACTGGCTCTACGACTACAACCAACTTACCAATACGGAGGTACCATCCCAACAGCTCACTATCACTTCCTCCAGGTCTTGACCTATCCTGTCAGATGATACGCCAACTGGCAACTCTCCTCCAGAATCTGGCAGCGGCGCCGGACATCGCCAGCGTTCTGTCGATAACAACAATTTAGAGGTACATGATTTAGAGGTAATCTAAAGGTATTTAGGTGCAGAGAGAGATGGATGTATACACCAATAAAACACTTAAAGGCAAAGGTGTTGTATAATGGGCAGCCGAATGTATAAGAGACATTTCTTAAGCTATTAGCCCTAGTCGCAATGCGTGAAACTTAGCGTGAAGGGAAAGGGGTGCTTGAACATCCCCTCGTGTTTTTCGGAGACAACCAGAAAACGGAAGTGCTCCGGGCAGCAGCATTTGATACAGCGTTCCTCCGGTTTTGCAGGTTTTCTAGGAGTTTAACCTTCGCCCGGGTGGGGGTCCTTTTAGACCCCCACCCCTCGGGTTTTCTCAAAGGAACCAAAAAACGGCGCGCAGCGCCGCCAAACTTGGTCTAGCTGTTCCTTCATCATTTTGACATCTTTCCTGAAAATTTTAGCCCAAGGTCATATCAGGTCAGGCCACCAGGCCAGGTGAAGTGACCTTACCTAAACAAATGCTTAGGACTGCATAACTAAAATGAGGCTTAATCGATCAAGTTGAAACTCATAACACATATTGAGCTCACCAGGAGCTACAACTCTGTTCCGGGATTTTTTTATATTGGTGACCTAAGGTCATCGCAGAGCTTGACCTCTCCCTTGTAAATACATGGGAAAATCACAAAATGAGCTTTTCTCAGTAAGTATAGATTGGATCAACTTCAAACATCGGTTACAAATTGCTCTTGGCCCATTTCTGAAGTTGATGCCAACAATTTTGACTTGTGACTTTGAAAGGTCGACTTAGGTCAAATAATCATGTTTTGGTGTTTTACTTTCTAAATTTGTAATAAACAAAGATAAAACTTTTATTTTGTCACCAAAGTTTTGTATAGTCACTGCAAGTCAAATGATATACATCATGACTATACCAGGTCAAGTTGGGTCAGACTGTTGACCTGGGTCAGGTCAAATTCTTAAATTTAACCTGGCATAGCAATATTATATATCTTTCGATTCGTATTGACGAGACGATTGCAATGATGTATCAACTGTGGCTGTATCTTGCTTGGTTTGGAATTTATTAGCGAAAAAGGAAACGAACTTATGCATGGGTGGCTATGGACATTTCCAAGAAAATTCCCAATATTCAGTGGCCTGTAGCTCCCTAGGCTTTGACCTTAGCAGAAAATAATTGCCACTGTAATGAACGAGCAACTCAAGAGCTTTCGAATGGCGTTAAAATGTTTCTAGCTATCGTAGTTGCTGAGATATATGGTTTTCTTAGTACACTTCATGTTAGCGATTTTGACCTATTTTGACCTCTGGTGACCCTGACATTGACCTGACGAGAAAAAACACTGAAGTATTTTCGATATCATTTTTCAAGAGCTTTCGATTGCCGTTTTCCGCTTTGTTCTAGCCCCGTTAGTTTTTTTTTAGATCGTGGGGGTCTTTTTAGCCCCCCACCAGGGCGAAGGTGGCTCGTACCCGCCACCGGGGCAAGGGTTAAAATTATGGGTCATGGCAGGTCAGATCACTAGGATGGGCCAAGTGACTTCACCTCAAATGTATGTTCCAGGTATAAATCTATCTTAGCGAGTCTTAAGCCATTGTAATGCCATTTTGCTGCAAATTTGTTTCAAATCACACATTGTATCCTATTTCAATCGTTTTTAAACCAGCTTGATTTGTTTTGACAGCATGCATGCACTTACCAATAAGACTTTGCCAAGTTTTAGTTCACTTAACCTTCGCCCGGGTGGGGGATCTTTTTAGACCCCCCTCGGGTTTTTCCGAAGCGACCAAAAACGGCGGCGCGCAGCGCCGCCAAACTTAGTCTTGCTGCTCCTTTATCATTTTTACATCTTTCCTGGAAATTTCAGATCAAGGTCATATCAGGTCAGGTCACCAGGCCAGGTGAAGTGACCTCACCTCAAAAAATGTTTAGAACCGTGTAACTAAAAGAAGGGTTAATCGATCAAGTTCAAACTCATACCACATATTGGACTCACCAGGAGCTACAATATTTGTTCCGGGATTTTTATATTGGTGACCTAAGCTCATGTGCAGATCATGGCCTCCCAATTGTAAATACATGGGGAAAATCACGAAATGAGCTTTTCTCAGTAAGCATGGATGGAATCAACTTCAAACATCGGTTACGATCTGCTCTTAGCCCATTTCTGAAGTTGATGCCAAAAATTTTGGCTTGTGACCTTTAAAAGGTCACCTTAGGTCAAATAAGCATTTTTTGTGTTTTACTCTATAAATTTTAAATAAACTAAGATAGAACTTTTATTTTGTCACCAAAGTGTTTGTATAGTCACTGCAAGTCAAATGATCTGCATCATAACTATACCAGGTCAAGTTGGGTCAGACCGTTGACCTGGGTCAGGTCAAATTCTTAAATTTGACCTGGCATAGCAATATCATATATCATTCGATTCGCATTGACGAGACGATTGCAATGTTGCATAAACTATGGCTGTATCTTGTTTGTTTTTGGAAGCTATTAGCGAAAAAGTAATCGCCCTTATGCATGGGTGGCTATGGACATTTCCAAGAATATGTCCAATATTCAGTGACCTGTAGCTCCCTAGGCTTTGGCCTGACACGAAAATGAAGGCCACTGCAATGAAAGTATATCTCAAGAGCTTTCGAATGGTGTTAGAAAAATCTTTCTAGCTATCATAGTTTCCTGAGATATATGACGTTTTCTTAGTAAACCTCATATTAGCGATTTTGACCTATTTTGACCTCTGTTGACCTTGATATTGACCTGACAAGAAAAATGACCGAAGTATTTTCGATATCATTTTCGAAGAGCTTTCGATTACCGTTTTGCGCTTTTTTCTAGCTCTCTTAGTTTTTGAGATCGTGGGGGGTCTTTTTAGCCCCCACCAGGGCGAAGGTGGCTCGTACCCGCCACCGGGGCAAGGGTTAGTTTACAGTACATGTGCACTTACCTACACACGTGTGAAGACACTGTGCAAGCGTTTGCACCGAATTCAACTTATAAAATAAACATTTTACGGAATACATTAAATACATTTTCACTATCTTTGGCTTTGTGCACTTCACCCCATATATGTACAACGACGTTGGAAGCAAGAAACTCCGCGGGCGGACACTACCCCTCCTTCATTTTAGAGGTGGTTAGAGCCTTGTCCTGCCCCTCTTGCTTTCGAGCCCAAGATAGCACCCTTGTCTTGTAAGGCACCGGTCCCGGGTTCAAGTCCCGGCGGAGCCTCTGAATAAGTCGATCTGATCCCCAAAATCCCTTCCAACAGGGTGAGAGTTGGCGACGCCGTATGACCCTGGCAGTTGGTGCGTCGTTAAACCCCAACAATTATTATTACTTTCGAGCCCAACCATTCAATCTTCTTTAGAAGTACTTTCTTCACTACTTTGGCCATTTCCTGCACCTTCAACCGTCTCACTTAAATTTATGGTTCCAAGAAAAACATGTTACAAAGTCCAAAGGCTAAACATGCACGTACAATTTTTCCCTCAGATTGTTTGCAATGCTTAACTTGGTCAAGAAACGTTAAAGAGTACAGCTCCAGCAGGAAAATCTGATGTTTTGACAGTTACACACCACAAATCAACTGCACTAGTAAATCTCGCCACTTTGTAAGATGTCTTTCTCGGATTAAACAGCTTATACTCTTGCATACGACCCGGCTTCAGAGGCCTTCTCGGATCTACGAAAACAACATTCACATCATTTATACATTAAGCCCTGGAAACAGGCATGGCTCCCAATTAGACGGCTACCAACTCCTCCCCAGTGAATTTGGCAAAGTATCTTTATATGTACCTGTACACTGAGCTGCGTCAGTCCAGCCACCATTTGTACACGTGGAGTTACTCAATAGCGCTCCTCCTGCCATCTCCCAGCCAGCTTTACAACTATAGTTGATGGTGCTGCCGATAGATGACTGGTTGGCCCAGGTCAAGGTCGTGCCCTCCGCGTGATGCCACGGGAAATTGGTGCAGTCTGGAAAGAGGCGAAGCGGTCAGTGACCAGCTTGACGTCAGAGGCAGACCACACTTCACATAAATCTGGTGAGAAACAGACCATCCCTGCAGACCATAAGCGTCGCCACAAGTGAAAAAGTGAGGGAGCCAGCCCAACTTCAACCTGATACTGACAACAAACTTTCCAAGTTAAGACTAAAAACTGTTCGAATTTGGGCTCCTCGTTACCTTCCGCAGTGACTGGTTATACAAATATCCGGGTTTCTCCCATTTGGCTGAGATCAGGACATTTTCGGCCAAAAATTGGGGGGACAGTTCCCCTGAACCCCCTTTTCCGACGCTTATGCAGCAAAAAGCTGCCCAGCCTTACGTGACACAACGCATGTGCACTGGCGTGCTAATGGATACGAATCTCAAATATATTTCCATGAATTTTTTCCAGGGCACCTCAGGATATACCACCACCGGAATTATTTTTTCTTAATGTTAGAACAAAATAAATTGCATACCTATTTAAAACCAACCGGAGAGGGGTCTGGCACAAACGCGTACTAAGGGGGAGGCCTGGTAATTCCCCCTCCCCTAAGATGTAAAAAAACCAATCAACTTAGAAAAGTGCCCATTTGTGTGTGAGGGGTATGGTGTTTACATTATGACCAGAGGTCAATTTTTTAAGGTCAAATCCTGGCCGTGATGAGGGCCTATTGAGTTGTAAATATGCAGAAAAGGTGGGAAACATACTAAGAGTAGAACAAGATATTAGTGGACAAGCCCTAAAAATGTTTCCTCAAATTTATTTTCCAAGGGTGTTCGAGGTCATTGACCTGTGAGGTCACAATATGATACGTTACCCACAACACACATCATTAATTACACATCATTAAGCACATATTGAGACACTGTTGAAACAATAGCCCCGAATACACGAGTAGCTTCAGTACGCTCCATTCACGTACCAGCCACCAAAATGGACCAACAACTCATATAACCGGAAGTCCTGAAGGCAGCCTCCCGGTTGCATGTGTCGATAAGTCCATTCCTTACTCGGTCCGTAAGCAGAGCCTACTGAATCTGCTCATGTAACCGGGCTAAATATATCCTCCGTACTTACGGTCACAAGGGAGCAGGGCCGGTGAGGGGTTCACTTTCCAGCCGGTCAGGGTGCAGGGCAGATCCTGCTCCCTCAGTCCGTTCTCCGTCTGTAGGTTGATGTTGCACCGAAACCGTCCAGAGCCCCCTATCGGGGTGTTACTGTTGATGGAGTGTGAGTTCTCGGGTTTGTGTTGGTCCCTTTCGGAGTCGCGACACCCTGAGGAGTCATTTTATAAGTGAGAAGCATGTCATTTGAGAAATTTTTGTAATTGGTACGCTCGAAATAGTTTAAGCAAAGTGTTTATCCTGTAGACACGTAAGTTTTCAATGAGATTGCATTTGTTGAGATGAGCGGTAAAAAAACACCTTTTCGATTACACAGATGGGTGATAGGATCATACCGCGAAACCTACAGATACGAAAGTCATCGCCATTTCTTACTTTACCAGAAGGATCTAAACAAGTTTAAACCATAAAAAATAATAATCAGAGGCTGGAAGCTACAAAGGCTAAAGTGAATTAAGGCGATTACTGACAGGTTAACAGAAAGTCCATATTGATATGGGCCGATTAGCTTGCGCACAAACAGATGTTGTCTTTTTTCTTTTTCTTTTTGCTGGCTCCACTATACTACCATTAAACAAATTAGACAAAAGTTAAAAATGGCCTACACTTCATACAGAATAAAAAATCGTGGAATAAGGTCATTCTTTTATTCAGTCAAAACAACAAGAGTTGCGCATTTCCAACACTCGGTGCTTACTGTCGCAAGACTGTGTGGAGGAAAAACCGCCCCTCCTGCATGTGCTGGTGGAGGAGGTCTGCTGACTCTGAGTTGCCAATCCAGCCTTACACTGGTAGGTCGCTAAGGCCGAGAATAGCTTGCTGACATCCCACTCTCGAGTTTCTATGGAGCTGTTGGCCTCGCGCGGCGGTGAAATACACTCTGAAAAGACAATGGTTTCAGTGATAATGTTGAACACATTACACATAAACGAACCTTGTTCCCCACTTGCCTTTTACCGGTAGCGAGGACCATGATTCTGTTCAGTTTAAAGTTACAAATACATCAAACAATCACATCGTGAATGCGAATTGAGACACTGGCATCATTAGCCTCACCATGCAAGGAGGGAGGGTTCTAGCCCTTGACTATTATTTCTTAAATACAATATCAATCAAGTTTAGACCAGGCTAAACAGTTTTGATCCGTAGCAAAAGCAAACGAGTACAAGACCTCACATTACAGGAATTTGGAACCTAGAGAGAAGTTTCCTCTTAACGAGTAGCTGAAGATCCACTGATAGCCCCGGGAGGATGGTGGCTTAGTGGATAACATCCCTGTCTTCTAAGCCACCAGTCCCAGGTTCAAATTCCGGCGGAGCATCTGAATAAGTTGATCTAATTCCCAAAATCCCTCCCAACAGGGTGAGAGCTGGCGACGCCGTATGACCCTGGCAGTTGGCGCGTCATTAAATCCCAACAACTATTATCACTGATGAGCTCCCGTCTCTCACTTTTTTCCCGGTGGTATCACTATTGCTCTGCAAACATAAATCGTGAGAAATTTCACGAAACTTACCATCACAGCGCAGGAGCGTCACGTTTTCCCACGATCCATCCCAGAAACACTTCATTGTCTGATTGAGAAGCTTTCCTTTGGAGGTCCAGAGGCCGTCGTGACATTTGAACATGGCCGTCTCTCCAAGCTTTCTATCTCTGACGTGCAGGAAACTTTCAAACGGCGGAGGCGGGTGGTTCGGACAGTCTGTTGGCAAGGGCGTCGTCAGATATTTACTCGGGGGAGGGGTTACCGAAGTTGCTAATTTTCCACAACGGAGGTTAATTTCTAGCCTAAGATATCGAGGTTTTGCCGTACAAGAATGGCTTTTGTAGTCACACGAGGCAGAAAATGATTATCCCAACGTACTGAATGCGTAGGCTACGCACCAGATTGTGATATAGGTCGTTTATTTCAAGAAAACCAGCCTCCAAAGTGGCGAGATTTACTAATACACGTGATTTGTGGTCTAGAACAGTTCAGATGCCAAGTTTTCCTGCTGTAATTCTGTTGTTTTAACATTTCCTAACCAAACTAAGCCTTGAAAATAATCTGAAGAGACAAAGTCACGTGCATGTGTGAGCCTTTGAACTTCGGACGATGATTTTCTTAGATTAAAGGAACTATAGTTGCCTTTGAAGCGGCCATCGCAAAATGACCGTTGCCGTCGACGCGCCCTTAAACTCCACTGAAGAAGCGGCCATTCACACATCAATGGTCAACCGTGTTTGGAAAATATCAATTATTCTAGTTACCCGAAATTTTTCCCAACCAAGCTGGCAGGGTCGGGTTTTTCTGGGGAGGGTGGGGGCGGGTTCCAGCCTGGCTCCGACCGAAAAATGGGAAGAGAGCTGGAAACTAGGTCATTTGTGGGAGGAGCTTCCACTTGGTTATCAGTTCCGGACGAATCCCCTCATACCCCGTGTCATCTTTCACAGCCGTGTCTATGTGCAAATTTTTGATAGTGATTAGTACGTAAATCATAGCAGTACACAAGGGTGTCCCCATTGGATAATCCAGGGGGAAAATAGCAAGCAGGTTTGAAGTATTTAGCGACACTTACACTCGCAGGTTCCAAGGTCATCCCAGCCGGTGTGTCGACAGCCAACTGTCGCAGTTGGCTTCCCTTAAAAATAAGGAATTACACAAATTAGTAATTGACAAAAGAAAAACACACATTAGTAATTACACCACGGTATTTCTTCAGCGGCGTTACGTGTCGGTAAAAATAATCGTCCTGTTGTTCAGTCATGTTTGTATGCGAGGAGTGTACACTATGCGCAAGACTAGGCTCTGGTCCTGGTCGCCAAAAAGTGTTTTCCAACTTGATCAATGCTGGAAATTCATAACAGCAAAGAGACCAAACCCTGGTCTAAACCGAAATTTCTCTCTTTTGGATACCAAGTACCTATAAAATTACAGAAGAGCAATGCCGAAAGAGACAGGGAACTAAAGGATGACCTCACAATTATAAACATGTCTTACTATGTGCAAACAACTTCTATAAAATACCAAAAATAGTTTATTGAAGTTCAAAACATACAAGTTCAAACGTTCAGTTAGTATAGGTCAGCATTTTAGTACACATCCCCCTCCTCTAAGTTTTTTTCCTTTCCGCCCTGTCCTGAAAAAGTTATCCAAAATCAATTGTTTCATTCCGTTTTTATCCTGACACGTTTTATTTAAAAACATATCCAATTCCATCCCACGTCGAATAAAGCCTGGACAATTGACGCCTTTCCATCCGATTCAACCCCGTTCTAAAATTAGTATCAAATACCAGAGGTCGAAATATCTGCCAACTCCCAAATAATGCTGGTGACAAAGTCGACATAGTCGGTGAAAAAACTTTGATTTAGACAAAACTTGACAAATTCGGTGATTAAACAGGCAAGATTGTACACGCCTCAGCGTGAGAAGTTGACTCTCAGTCTGCCAATACGCTATTTTAATGTAAAAAGACTTAGAGGGTCTAGCAAATAATCCCCTTTTGGTACCAAAGCTCGTTGCTATTGGCTTCCATGTTTGATCTGAGATACGGCTGGTGACACTTGGACATAACCTTTGACACTTGAGTCCGACCTTTGTCACACACAGTCCAGAGGTCGGAAAAAATTCCAGAGTGTCGCCAACGGAATTCCAAAACAAACCTGTAAGACCAAAAGTTTAACCCTTGCGCCGGTGGCGGGTACGAGCCACCTTCGCCCTGGTGGGGGGGCTAAAAAAGACCCCCACGATCTCAAAAACTAAGAGAGCTAGAAAAAAGCGCAAAACGGCAATCGAAAGCTCTTCGAAAATGATATCGAAAATACTTCGGGCATTTTTCTTGTCAGGTCAATATCAAGGTCACCAGAGGTCAAAATAGGTCACAATCGCTAATATGAGGTGTACTAAGAAAACCTCCTATATCTCAGAAACTATGATAGCTAGAAACATTTTTCTAACACCATTCGAAAGCTCTTGAGATGCGCTTTCATTACAGTGGCATTCATTTTCGTGTCAGGTCAAAGCCTAGGGAGCTATAGATCACTAAATATTGGGCATAATCTTGGGAATGTCCATAGCCACCCATGCATAAGGGCGTTTACTTTTTCGCTAATAGCTTCCAAACCAAACAAGATACAGCCATAGTTTATGCACCATTGCAATCCTCTCGTCAATACGAATCGAATGATATATGATATTGCTATGCCAGGTCAAATTTAAGAATTTGACCTGACCCAGGTCAACGGTCTGACCCAACTTGACCTGGTATAGTCATGATGTATATCATTTGACTTCCAGTGACTATACAAACACTTCGGTGACAAAATAAAAGCTCTATCTTAGTTTATTCAAAATTTATAGAGAAAAACACCAAAAAATGCTTATTTGACCTAAGGTGACCTTTTAAAGGTCACAAGTCAAACATTTTGGTATCAGCTTCAGAAATGGGCTAAGAGCAAGTCGCAACCGATGTTTGAAGTTGATTCCATCCATACTTACTGAGAAAAGCTCATTTGGTGATTTTCCCCATGCATTGTCAATGGGGAGGTCATGCTCTGCACATGACCTTAGGTCACCAATATCAAAAATCCCGGAACAAATGTTGTAGCTCCTGGTGGGCCCAAGATGTGGTATGAGTTTCAACTTGATCGATTAACCCTTCTTTTAGTTATGCCGTTCTAAGTATTTTTTGAGGTGAGGTCACTTCACCTGACCTGGTGACCTGACCTGATATGACCTTGAGCCAAAATTTTCAGGAAAGATGTAAAAATGATGAAGGAACAGCTAGACCAAGTTTACGAGCTGCGCGCCGCCGTTTTTTGGTCACTTCGGAAAAACCCGAGGGGGGTCTAAAAAGACCCCCACCCGGGCGAAGGTTAAAGTTTGGAACCAAAAGAGCAGTATTTCCAGACCCTCAGATTCCTTTCAAATATCAAATGACGCGTTGAGAGACTGATGTCAACTATTCACCCTGAAGTGACCACAATCTTGCATATTTTGTCACCGACTTGGCCTGAGTGTGTCACCAACACTGTTGGCGAGTTGGCAGATTTTTTTACCTCTGACACAGTCCTTGCTTTCAGTTCTCACCACCTTGACGTACCGTTCTCGTAACGTCTGTTCGCCGTGCAGTTGTAGAAGGCCTCGTCGTCTCTCGCCTTCGCTCCCTGGACCCACGTTCGGGTCATGTTCTCCTTAGCCGCCGGCGGGTCATACATACACTCTGACGAGAGCAGTGCATGTTTTCAGACAGTGGTGGATACAAGGGGGCTAGGGAGACTCAAGTCACCCCTCCCCAAAATGTCAGTGTCTATAGTTAATTCATATCTGCAGGTTGTACTGAGGAAATGACGAGGAAGTCTCCAATCCCCCAGCCCCCCCTCAAACGTTCTTCTGGATCTGCCACTGTTCCCAGAGTACTTCCAAAGAACGTGCGGATAGAAATGCGCTTTCCGAATGGTGTTGGCATATTCGAGCTGTTAGTTTTTCATTGCAGAACTTTGCAAACTGTTGTTGTTTTTGCACACATCAGGTATACCTTCCTTATATCGGCCTGATAAACTGTTTGCCAGTCTGATAAACCTTTTTCCAAGCGAGAGAATTAGAAAATATCCACCATCTTGGACTTAAAGACTATGATGATTTCAGTGACTGAGGGTTGAAGGCAAATGCTTAAATATTGGAAAATTACATTTCTAAAGTATTTCCCGCACTTTGTTTGATAAATTAGCCAAAAAGAAAACTAAAGCCATATCAAAATTTGATATTGGATAAGAGCAGCAGCGTTACAATCCTACCATGTGCAATGGAGAGGGGTCTGGCGTCAAAGAGCAGTGGATGGGGTCCTAATGCAACTCTCTGAGATCTACAGAAAACCAAAATGGCTAGCAAAATTACTTTTGGAGGATTTGGAGCCAAGAGTGATCTAGATTATAGAAATTTTGTATTCATCTAGGTAAATAGATTCGAGGTCAAACGAGGTGATAAAGGTCAGATACCGGCCGGAGCTAACTACCGGCAACATGCTGGCATGACTTTGGCCATAATGTGAAGCCATTCTGACATATCGTTTTGATTATATGACGCTATAACGTCACCACTCGGTCTAAAATCCCGGTCTGCAAGCGACCTGAAGCAGCGAGGCCATGTGGCGATCTCGAAATTATTCACTGACTTTGAGAACCTATTAGAAAAAATAAACAAATTTTCACGACTATTCCACCAATTGATGCGCTCGTGAGTTGTCACAAATGTCATCAAGAACGCTTTCTGGCCACGGACACTTTTCCGGCCACCTCAGAAAAATAAGTGGGGGTGGGAGGATTTCAGGATCCCCACCATCCACTGCGCGTGTTAAATTTGAAGAAAATGCCATGTTTATAACTTGAAAATAGAGAGACGTATGAGAAAACTATATTCGTAATCGACTGTAAAACTCTCTTTTTCTTTACCTCGTGCTTTCATGTAAATTATCCTTCGGTCACGCAACGCGCTGTTGGGAACTCCCAGTAAAAAATGATAGGTATCTCAGCCTCGGACACACATATACCTATATACATACCACATATAGAAACATGTATCACGGTGTGAGATGTTGACACACATCATATTGTGTAATAATTAGTAACCAATAAAAAATACAAGAATGTTAATATTTTGTTGCATGGTGTAATTACAGTGTACTAATTTATCCCAGGACATCTCCATTTACTTTAGCCCACTCACTTCCATGGCAATAACCACCCCCAGGGGCGGGTAGTTTGCCCCCAGGGCCAGTTTGTCTGGAGGGGGAGGTGATAAACCTATATGAGCAGGCAAAAGAAACATCAAACGGACGGAATAAACTGGTGCAGTGAATACATTGTTCACCTTCAAAAAGACACCATGCGAACGGACAAAAACGATTAAGAACGTTTCTGCCGACGAACAAGTCCTCCTCAATTGAACAATGATGAAACAACAGGTCGCTTTTAGGGGGGGGTGGGGGCGGGTATGAGGATTTGGCTCTCCTCCTTTTCGCTCTGGGGAGCCATGACCGGATTCCCCCTCCCTCTGGGTCCGCTCCTGCATCCCCTACATAAGCTAAGCTAAGCCCCTATACAAGCTTAAGCTAAACACACCACACGGTCGTGCATCAAGTGAAATTATTGCGCCACTTACTTCAAGAGTAAATCATGGCAGGAACAACACAGATCCAGTCGGGGCCTCTACAAAGCTTAACGAGAAAAAGAACACAATATAGAGAGGAAGCATACCGGAAGCGTTTGAAGGAACATTGCAAGCTAGCAAATCTATTAAAAAACCTAGACCTTAGCAGCAATGGCAAAAGTCATCGGTTGTAGAAAAATATAGTGGTACGTAAAATAAACATACCGAAAGCAAAGGCAGAAGTAAACAAACACAAAATAAATCAAGCAGTAACCAAACAAGAAAAGCCAAAGTCGCATAACTAAAAAGAAGCGATCACAGAACAAAATCATGCACAGACAGGTAAATATTGCCCAAATTGACCGACAAAAACCCTAAAAAACATAAAACATCTATTCCGTAGTTTGAGTTCCAACCAACTCCCACCTATATCACTGTCTCACCATCGCAGGGTTTCAGCTCCTTGCTCCACTCTCCTCCGGGGAGCAGCTCAACATCTGAGTGGTGATGTTACCGGGGAGCGTGACCTCCGGATGACAAGTGAAGTTGTACGGTGTGTCGAAGTCTCGGTCTTGGGGGGTACTCAGTGATGCCATACTCGGTGGTCATCACATAGTGGTTCTCGACTGGGAGTGCGCAGCCTGATGAGATACAGAGATGATGATGAAAGTGATGAGATGAGGAGATACAGAGATGATGATGAGATGAGGAGATACAGAGATGATGATGAAAGTGATGAGATGAGGAGATACAGAGATGATGATGAGATGAGGAGATACAGAGATGACCATGAGAGTGATGAGATTAAATGAAATGATGAGAGTGAGGAGATAAATGATGAGAGTGATAATGAGATGAGGAGATACAGAGATGATGATGAGAGTGATGATGAGATGAGGAGATACAGAGATGATGATGAGAGTGATGAGATGAGGAGATACCGAGATGATGGTGAGAGTGATGAGATGAGGAGATACCGAGATGACCATGAGAGTGATGAGATTAAATGAAATGATGAGAGTGAGGAGATAAATGATGAGAGTGATAATGAGATGAGGAGATACAGAGATGATGATGAGAGTGATGATGAGATGAGGAGATACAGAGATGATGATGAGAGTGATGAGATGAGGAGATACCGAGATGATGATGAGAGTGATGAGATGAGGAGATACCGAGATGACCATGAGAGTGATAATATTAAATGAAATGATGAGAGTGAGGAGATGAATGATGAGAGTGATAATGAGATGAGGAGATACAGAGATGATGATGAGAATGATTATGAGATGAGGAGATACAGAGATGATGATGTGAATGATGAGATTTAATGAAATGAGGAGAGAGAGGAGATGAATGATGAATGATGAGATGATGAGAGTGATGAGATGAGAAGAGATGATGAGATATGATGATGAGATGAGATGAGCTGATGATGAGTGATGAGATGAGAAGAGATGATGAGAGATGATGATGAGATGAGATGAGCTGATGATGAGTGATGAGATGAAATGAGATGATAGGAGTGATGATGAGATGAGGAGATACAGAGTGAAAGATGATAAGTCTGTGATGAGTTTGTGGCCATTGGTGGAAATTTATCATCTCATATCTTAGTTACTGAGTGAGATTCTGAGAGAATCTATGATTTTACCCACCTACCTGATTCTTATGAAGGCCTGTGCCGGAAAATATAATCTAAGTGTATTTCACATCCAGGATTCGAGGAGACAGGCCGGTATATATCTTGTTAACTGAGTGAGATTCATAGAGTTATCGTACAGAGTCAGAAATATGTAGATGAGGTAATAGTCAAGCCTCGACTCTACTCTGACTCTCGCATATGCTTTACACTTTTAAAAATGATAAGCTTGACTTCATGAAACCGTGGGATCACGCTGGATCTGCTACCAAATACATATGAACACCATGTCACACACTTTTGACTGCCCCATTTGGCTCAGCCAGCCATAGTTTACTCCCTACTTGGAGTGAGCCAGAGGCGTAGCCAGGATTTCGCTCAGGAAGGGGCGACGCCCCGAAAAGGACCCGTGCGACAGCGACAAAAGGGCCCTGATGGGTAAAAAGGGCCCTGATTGTTACAGAATAGAGCACTGAAGAGGTCCTAAAAGGGCCCTGTCTGGAAAAAATGCCAAATTTGACCACAGAGCATAGTGCGGGCGAGCCGCGCCTCATGCGGCTCTTGTCCTCAGGGGGCCTTTCGGGCCCTCAGGGAGGGGCGGCTGTCCCTGCCGCCCCCCTTGGCTACGCCCCTGGAGTGAGCTATCCTGGACTAACGCATAACTAAGATGTAGGTTAAACAAAGCACAAACCAAACTCGATTACTTACGGTCGCAGGGTAGTATCTCAGTACTGTTATCGAATCCAGTCCCGGTACACGCAACTGTTTGTAGTTTTCCTCTTGCCGACTCGAATCCTTCTCGACATCCAACCCGCCCTTCGTCCAGGATTACAGTACTTCTGCTAGACAGCGAGGTCTGAGCGGGAAGCATGGCCTTCAAATCATCGTCTTTGCAGCCTGGGGGCAAAACAGATGTATACATTTAATAAGATATGTGTTTTACTGATTCTAAATGTGCTGCCTAAAAGTCTCCACATAGTTATACCTGTGAATACAATCTGAGGGGTGCATTATCGAAGAGCCTTTTTCAGGTAGTACCTAACATTCATGAAGAGCAACAGTTGATGAAAAGGTGCACAGTAGCAAAATGTGGACGTGTGCACAGCCAAGAGGGGATTATATTCGAATAATAAGAGAGCCTCACGCATCATTTGTTCTGTCATGAATGCTGCAGTACAGGAGTTGTCATCCTTTTACACACCCGTATCCGCCTTTACGGGACATGTTGATTTAAAAATTGAATTTGATTAACAAAAATTAAAAATGCATAATGCAAAAATGACAGCTCACACTGGCCTCTTCATAAAAACATCCTCATCCACAACATCAACAACATCTTCATACCCAACATCAACAACATCTTCATCCACAACATCATCAACATCTTCATCCAAAACAACATCATCAACAACATCTTCATCCAAAACATCTTCATCCACATCACCAAACGTACGATCGCAGTGGTCCACAGGTGTCCAGCCCTGAGGACCGCAGCGGGAGCTGGCCTCCAGGGCCTGGTCCTTGGTGGCCAGTCCAGGCAGACACGGGTACAGCACCACAGCGCCCTGGAGACTGCCGTCGGGGCTGCCCGATGTTTCCAGGGTCGCGTTGTACTCCGGCGGGTCTCCGGTACATTCTGGAGAGAGAGAGAGAGAGAGAGAGAGAGAGAGAGAGAGAGAGAGAGAGAGAGAGAGAGAGAGAGAGAGAGAGAGAGAGAGAGAGAGAGAGATAGATGATTCGTTGAGAGTGCAGTGGTGAATGCAAGGGAAGGTAGGGGGCTCAAGCCCCCGCCCCGGAATCTTCAGAATGCCTATAGTAACTGTATAGCCGGAGGCTGTCCCGAGTCTGTGGCGGGGAGGCTCGAGCTTGTCATGGCTTGTGAATGTCATATCCTATTGTCCATAGGATATGTGTTCGGCATTCGGCAATTCCACGACAGTGTCATGTTTCTTAGAAGAAATCCCAGACGATGACCACCTCGCTAAAATGGCGACGTTAAACATTGGAACCAACAGTGCTACAAACCGGTGCCTAACAAAGGACGATATCTGAACACGAAATTCACCGGCATTCCTAGGCATTGACATTCTTATCTGAAGCCTTTTTTTACTTTCGAATGGGTCTGCATTTGACGAAAAACACAGCTCTATCATGGCAATATCAGCAAAATGTTCCCCGAGCACGTTCAAAAAGGTATCGCTAACTCATATGGTGAGCCTTCCAGATCCGGTCCTATTTTCTCTTTCAGCAATGTTCTCCTGTGGAGAACACGGCAATGATCTATATTGTTGAATCACACCAACAATAGAGCTCATTTATGAGATTATCATGAACTTATTTATTAGATTATTTATTGGCTTATGAATAGAGTTCGTTATTAGAGGGCACACTAAGTGGGAACATTGTCGTATTTCATCGTGTTTCCATAAATATGTGCTAATTCAATACCTTTCAACTGGCGAAGGAACACTGTCTCCGAAACGTCTTACAGGTCCAAAAAACGTATAATATATAACATCAGCTCTATTGTCCGTGTGATTCAATACCTGTCCAAAATTACAACAATCTATATTGATATCTACTGCCAATCCAATCGGACAGAAAACTCACCATCACAAGTATCTACGACCTGTGGAGTCCAAACTCCTCCCTGGCCACAACTCAGAGTTTGCTCAGTTTCATTCGTTGAAGAAACACGTAGATTCGGGCGACATCTATAAACGCTTTCGGAACCAACAGTTCGATCGTCCACCTCCAGGATTCCACTGTCGATCAATGGCAGCTCCAAGCGAGGACAAACTGAGGAAAAGGACATGCCATCAGTAGTGGATACAAGGGGCTAGGGACTCAAGTCCCCCTCCCGAAATTTCAGATGGCCTATGCTAATGCATAGCTGGAGGCTGTTCTGAGGCCATGACAGGGGAAGCTACAGCGCCCAAGCCCTTTCTCCCCCACCGAAAAGTTATTCTCCCTCACCGACCTATTTACAATATATATGTATCCTTGTAAACATATTGTATTAAAGACGAGGGAAAGCTTGCATTTTAGCATTTTCTTTGTGGTGTCTTCGATGTCACGTATGATTTTCCTGGGTTCTTCTTGTAACGAACCAATAAGGCTACCGAAATTCATATATTATTGCCTTTTCTGACGTTTCAGAGTACCTACTCCATTCTCAAAGAAATATTAATGAAAGTTTTATCGAATTATGCACTTACACACTCAATACTTATTATAAAATACAGCGATTAAGTTAACATAATTGCGATTTGTGCTACTGTCTTATCTTAAGTATGATTATTAAAAACAAGTAAGTTCTTTGATTATTTCTCGTGAGAAATGTTTTCGACCTCTGCTAATAGAAGACATGTAAGCAACACCTAAGATGTTCACCTTTCACTGGGTTGGTTGAAAATATCGAGGAAAATATCGAGGATATACGCCTGCACGTTTATGGCAGGACTATTCTTTGCAACGTGTAGGGTCTCCAGGATGGCAAGGCGCCTCTTGTCGTTGGCTCGGCCGATGCTGGTCGTTCGCTCTACTAGGTCCTTTCTTGTGAAGAGGCGCCTTGCCATCCTGGAGGCCCTACTCATCGCCCAGATTAGCCCCGCCGTAAACGTGCAGGCAGAATCGCCAAATATCCCAGAGATTTTCAACCAGAGATTCCTGGGTTCGTTACACGAACCCAGGAAAACCATACGTGACATCAAAAACACCACAAAGAAAATACTAAAATGCCAGCTTCCCTCGTCTTTAATAAAATATGTTTACAAGAAGATACTTTGCCGGCGTACACTAATATATACATATACATATATATATATATATATATATATATATATATATATATATATATATATATATATATATATATATATATATATATATATAAACATTTTAGTTTCTGTGCGTTAAAATTCACTAAAAAAATTCAAATACCAATTCATTGTGCACAGCCTGGTGATATACTTCCAGTATGGACATCATTAAAATTAAAAGCAAATCATCCTCCGACTTTCCTGAAAATGCAATGTTAGGGAAATTTAGAAAACGTACAGAGCATCAAATACCACATTTTACAATTTAATACTTTTTATATTAAGTCACATTTAGGACCACAGCGCTAGGGTGACTGGAGACTGAGCCTGCTTGTTGATGTGAGGAGAAAATTCTCGTATGTAGAGGGCCCCAGTCACCCAGATCCTTCTATGGTCATCACAGGTCTCTATGATGTGGGTATTGTTGACCAGGTCTTTCCGTGACAGGCTCCGTCCCTGTTCTTCTTGGACTTGCTTCTTTATGGCTCCTTCTTGAAGGTACATTGTTAGTCTTCTTGACAACGTAGTGGTTGTTGCGCCAATGTATTTCCCAGTGTTGAGGCGTCTGCAACCGTCTTCGGGGCAATCATACTGGTAGATGACATTGGTGCGTTGGAGATGGCCATTTTCTTTCTTCCTTAGTTTCTTGTTATGCACGTTGTTAACCATAACGAGGCTGGATGTTTTCGTTGTTTTATAGTATATTAAGATGTTCAGTTTCTTGTTGGGATCGACGCCCTTCACGTGAGAATGGACGATGTTTTGGATGGTTTTTTCCTCTACTCTGTAGGCGGTGTTCATTTGGGAGCTGTAGTATAGGGTGATGTCTTGTCTTTCATTTTTTCTTCTTTGTTCTTGTGTAGGTTGTCGAGCTGGGTCATTATTTCTGCATCCACTTGTCGGTTACCATATCCGTTGTTGACGAGTATTTGTTTAGATCGGTCGAGTTCTGCATGCACTTTTTCCCACGATGAGCAGTGGGAGAGAGAGGGCGCGATGGACGAAGGCTCGTATAACACTAGCCTTGTATCGGTCCGGGCACTCGCTGCGGGCGTTTAGACATTTCCGTCATCCGTTTTCTTGCGATAGACTGATGTTAGGCATTTTCCATCAGTGACTTCGATCCAGACATCCAGGAATGATATCCGATTGTCTTCACTTAATTCATAAGTGAAGTTTAGGACGGACGTCTCTTCGAACTTCTGTTTCAGGGTAATGAGATGTTCTTCATCTGTGACGCTAATGATGACGTCATCAACAAATCGCATGTACAGTTCCAGTAGGTTTTCTTCGTTACCAAGAACTGCGTTTTCAATTTGACACATGTAGAACTCCGCAAAGATCGGACCAAGGGGAGAACTCATGGCCACACCCGATTTCTGGCAATAGAGGGCGCCATCCGGTCCTTTGAATGGGGACTCTGTGGTGCACACCGTTAACACGCGCATTGACGGGGGGCGGGTACCCGTCTCCCCTCGGGTTTTTCGGAGACAGCAGAAAAACGGCGGCGCTGCGCGCCGCCGTACTTTGCATACCTTTTCCCTCATCATTTTTACAACTTCTGTAAAATTTTTAAGGTTAGGTCATATTAGGTCAGGTCACTAGTACAGCTCAAGTGACATGACCTCAAAAAAAGTTTAAGATAGCATAAGTCGGAGCAGGGTCAACTAATCCGATTGAAACTCAAATTGCATAATGGGCCCACCGCGTTCTCTAAAACATGTTCCGGTATTTTAGATATCGATGACCTAAGGTCAGTTACGAGGCATGACCTCTCCGCTGGAGATAGATGGAAAAATGGTTTTTACTGAATAACTCAGTAACGGATGGTGATACAACATTTATTTTAGTTTCACCAGACTCGCCTGGGCTTTGCGGTTCTAATGATATGCATTTTATATAATTTGACCCTGACCTGACCTCAGGTCAGGTCAAATCCTTGATTTGACCTAGCAAGGTCAAATTATATATCATTCGATTCGGCTTTCGGAGAGGATTCCTATAGTTCAAGTCGTTTTGCCCTATCTTTACTTCTTCAGATGTAATGGCCGAAACACTTAATTTACGTGTTATCCCTATTACGGCATGTTTTGACCTCTCATGACCTTAAATGTGACCTGACAAAAAATGGTTCAAATATTTTCGATGGAGAACTGGATGGGCTACCTAACACCGTTTACCGTTTTTCGCTACCTCCCGTGGTTCTCGAGATCTTAGGGGAGGGGCGGGTACCCGCACCCCTCGTCAAAGCGAAGGTGGCTCAGACCTCCGTCAATGCGCGTGTTAAAAGCTTCTCCAGAATGGTCCAGAAAGCTTCACTTATGAATTAAGTGAAGACAATCGGATATCATTCCTCGATGTCTGGATCGAAGCCACCGATGGAAAATGCCTAACATCAGTCTATCGCAAGAAAACGGATGACGGAAACGGTCTAAACGCCCGCAGCGAGTGCCCGGACCGATACAAGGCTAGCGTTATACGAGCCTTCGTCCATCGCGCCCTCTCCCACTGCTCATCGTGGGAAAAAGCATGCAGAACTCGACCGATCTAAACAAATACTCGTCAACAACGGATATGGTAACCGACAAGTGGATGCAGAAACAATGACCCAGCTCGACAACCTACTCAGAAGAAAAAAATGAAAGACAAGACATCACCCTATACTACAGCTCCAAAATGAACACCGCCTACAGAGAAGAGGAAAAAAAACATCCAAAACTTCGTCCATTCTCACGTGAAGGGCGTCGATCCCAACAAGAAACTGAACATCATAATATACTATAAAACAACGAAAACATCCAGCCTCGTTATGGTTAACAACATGCATAACAAGAAACTAAGGAAGAAAGGAAATGGCCATCTCCAACGCACCAATGTCATCTACCAGTATGATTGCCCCGAGGACGGTTGCAGACGCCCCAACACTGGGAAATACATTGGCGCAACAACCACTGCGTTATCAAGAAGGCTAACAATGCACCGTCAAGAAGGAGCCATAAAGAAGCACGTCCAACAAGAACAGGGACGGAGCCTGTCACGGAAAGACCTGGTCAATACCCACATCATAGAGACCTGTGAAGACCATAGAAGAATCTGGGTGACTGAGACCCTCTACATACGAGAATTTTCTCCTCACCTCAACAAGCAGGCTCAGTCTCCAGTCACCCTAGCGCTATGGTTCTAAATGTGACTTAATGTAAAAAGTATTAAATGGTAAAATGTGATATTTGATGTTCTGTACGTTTTCTAAATTTCCCTAACATTGCATTTTCAGGAAAGTCGGAGGATGATTTGCTTTTAATTTTAATGGTCTCCATACTGGAAGTATATCGCCAGGCTGTGCACAATGAATTGGTATTTGAATTTTTTTAGTGAATTTTAAGTCTCAGAAAATAAAATGTTTAGATAGGCACATGTATCAAAAATTTTGCGGTCATGAATACTTTTAGTGTTCGAAAGCTTAAAACATGAAATGTATTTTAATAAGATCGTTGGTCAAGTCAATCATGAAAAGAAGAAAACAATCCAATCCTTACAACATTTATACAAAAAGCTTATCAAAGCGAAGTACGCCTTCAAGTTCAATGAAATATATATATATATATATATATATATATATATATATATATATATATATATATATATATATATTGACATGTTTTGTTGAAGACCAAGGAATATTTATTGTTGATTAGCTTTTTCATTTCTCGCTCCAATTCTCTCCATGTTTTTCGCTGTTCTTAGGTTAGTTTAAATATTTGGTTGGCAAAGGTATCCATTTAATGCATTTTTACGTCTCGGTGTACACTCACCATCTTCAGAAAATTACATCAAGTACAATATTTTACACACACAGAATACATAAAACATAATTACACTTGTTGATTCGAGTTGGGAAGGTTAGGTTTCAAAATTCTTTTTCTTTGATTTCTTGGCTTAAATCAGGAGGTTGCATGTTGGTTGGTGTTCGCATCCTCAGTCTAGGCTTGTTGTTTAGGTCTTAGTTTTTGAATAGTTCTAATCTTGTGTAGGACTTGAGTTGTTTGTTTATTTCCGGGCTTAGTTGTTTGATGAGCAGCGCTTCGGAAATCTCTAGTCGCTTTGGGTCGTTGTTTCGTAGCAATATTCTAGTGTTGTT
This sequence comes from Lepas anatifera, assembly GCA_034440635.1. NCBI lineage: Eukaryota > Metazoa > Arthropoda > Thecostraca > Lepadidae > Lepas > Lepas anatifera. Next base: position 26,096 of record JAOTON010001517.1, read on the forward strand.
CTCGAGCTCGTTTCGGAGTAGTCGGCGGTTGTGTTCTAGTCGCATGTGTTGATGTGGTGCTCCGTCACATCAACACATGCCAAAATATTCATAAACATCAACAAGCAGGCTCAGTCTCCAGTCACCCTAGCGCTATGGTTCTAAATGTGACTTCATGGTTATAAATGACTATACATGACTATATTTGACTAAATGTGACCGCTATGGTTCTATATGATAAACATCATATCCTGTCAAAATATTCCAATATATATATATATATATATATATATATATATATATATATATATATATATATATATATATATATATATACACGATATATGTGTGTAGACCTTTTGCACTTTGGGGGCTGACAAATGTTTTCAAAACTTGGTAAGACTTGTAATGTTCATCACAGGCAAGGGATTTTCTTGAGCCTTGATGACGTCACACCCCGGTGTCCAGGGGGCTGACTCACAGTTGCACTGGCCAAGCTGTGCCTCCCAGCCATCCTTGGTACAGCTCAGCGTCTCCGTGTTCTCCCCTGCCAACAGAGAACAGTAGCCATTTGTGAATCTCGCAGTTTTCAGTGTTGTAGCCGCGGATTTTTTTATAGGGGGGGGACAGACCCGGGCTGGTGCTGACCGGGGGTAGGCGAATTTCGAGCATATTCGGCACCTGACAGCATTAATGGCGATGGACCCAAATTTGGGGGACCCAAAATCCCCCCTGGTTGGCGAACAGGGAGGAACCGTCCCCATCCCCACTTTCGGCGCCCATGCTCAGGCTTGTTACTGCGGAATTTTTACAGGAGGACCCCGGACTGGTAATGGCGCGGGCATCAGCAAATTCTAAGAATTTCGGCCGCATATGAAACACTAACGGCGACGCACTTTTACATCTTAATATGGAATTAGGTAGGTAACAGGGCGAACATGGAAAAAGACGATGTTCAATTTTGGGGTGAGTGGCGGCGTCCTACCTGATTTGTAATTAGGTGGGCACGTGCCCTGACCCCCGATTTCAACGCACATGACAGCACTGCCAGCGGCAACAACAAGTGTGTGAATTTGCGAGGGAGCAAGACAATCAGCCTATTATAGTGTAAGGTTGTATTATGCAGTTTGTTCTCCATTCCGTAACCTGTATTGTAGATTGGGTGGTTTCGCAAGAAGTTTATAGAATTTGTTTTCCTCTCATATGTTTAGATTTATCTTTAGGGGCTAATTTCGAACAGTTACCTAGTCGGAAATACCTGCAAATATCTGAGATATTTTTCTCGCGCCCGGTCGCTAAAGTTTTCGTTATTATTCGATTTCGTACATTAACGGATCGGATATTTCGGCCGCCAATAAAAGACGAGGCGTCTATCGCCGGTCGGAATCTCAAAGTTTGTATTTGCTGCTGATGTCAAAGAACTAATAAGTCTGCATCGAATGCCGGTAAAAACAGTGCTCTATCGGCTTCCGGGGACTGGTAATATTGCCTGAGAGCTCACAAAATACTAATTTATTTATTTATTTATTTATATATTTATTCCGATGTATCACCAACGGGGTCACCCACTGACAGGTGAAGTCATTACTTCAAACAATAATCATACTTACACGAGAGGCGCCCACTGGTTAAAGCCTTCTAAGAAAGCAGAAACAGTAAAATAATGATAAGAATATACATAATGCGTAACAGGTGAAAGATAAAATGATACACAAGAATACAGTGATGTATCACCCATACCCAGATATAATAGCTAAAAAGTGTTACAAACACGAACACGCGAAAAAAACTAAAATAGCGCAGATGAGTGGCCCCTTATATCCGAGTCATTCTTCTAGTCTAGCCACGTATTGGATCACCTTTTTACGGTAGACATTGAAATCGTCATATAATAGTTCCATTTGTCAACCATAGATGACGTTGCCCGCCTAAAGCGCTAAGTTTATATAGAAGAGAGGCATAAAAGCACACAGAACCAATAAAACGGGGGTTTAACGATGCACCAACTGCCAAGGCTGCACCGTGCCGCCAACTCTCACCCTGTTGGGAGGGATCAGATCGACTTATTCAGAGGCTCTGCCGGGACTCAGCCCGGACCGGAGGCTTAAAACGCATGCTATCCCCACATACAGTACCACTCAAAAGCCTGTGTTGGTAATAACAACTTGGCTTCGCAAGATGTATGCTCAAACGCTTCTTTAGCCCTGCATGATTAGTTTAAAACATTGCTTGGTCAATTTGCTTAGTAGATGATAGTGTTATACGCCCCGGTACGAGCTTGGGTGAGACTTCTTGACAGTGTGGTCGGAGCTATTACGCCAGTTAAAAGAAGTGCAATGCTACAGGCAATTAACATTACAGATATAACATACGCTGACAAACACAGATAATGTTGGTCAATGGTCTCTCTAGCAATAATTAATAAATATGAACGTTTTACCCGTCCATTTACTGGTCCCACACAATGTTCTCTGAAAGTTTGAGGCCAAGGGCACTCATTGTCACTGACCTATGATGTAACAATATTGCATATTCCAAAGAATAATGTTCAATCTAATTGGCACTATACCAGCCTTTGTGCGAGAAATGAGGGTTGGACCTTGAAAAAAAGACATTTAACCTTGACCCATGCCTTTGATTTTGACACTGTATAGCTTTAACAATGCAGTCACAGCACAGCACAAGGCAATCGTTTTTGGAAAAAGTTGTAAGAATGATCAGAGAAAAATTACGCCAAGTACGGCGGCGCTACGCGCCGCCGTTTTTTTATGTTGCCTCCAAACAACCCGAGGGGTGGGGCGGGCACCCGCCCCCGCCGTCAATGCACGTGTTAAGACAAAGAGGCACATTATGTCAGTGTTTTAGTAAAATGTCAGTGAGATGTACATGACATTCGCTCATACATGACATTCGACAGCATGTCGATGACATTCGCTCATATTACCGCCCTCATAAAAATAAGCTTTTAGTGTCACCACACAACTATTTGTGTGCGAGCATTGAATATATATTAACTTCTGAATGAAAAATAGAACATGTATTGCCAACATTCTGCTGTTACCACATGTATCTCAGAAATAAAACTAGAAATATATACAACTTATATATATATATATATATATATATCTATATATATATCTATATATATATATATATATATATATATATAATGTTTTTTAATGAACTCACGGTCCAGAAGAAGAAAAGTGCCAGGTAGACTGAGCACGAATTTAGTTATGGACATGATATATTTGGGGATGAAAACATCATTTAAGTTATAAAGATATTGCCTCTGCCCACTCGTTTCCTTAGAAAAAGAGCAATCGCAAATCAACACTTCTGCCATTTTATACGAAGGAAATTACTTTCCCGCGCTTAGATTATTACGTACTTTCCGGCGCCACAATGTGTTCAAATTAGAAAAAATCGTAAAATCCTACTTAAAATTCTGCTTTAAAACCCAATATTTCTAGGCACGAACAGCAAACAGGTTTTTTATTTTGGCGGCGTCCTCTAGTGTACACTGCAGGCAAACTGGTGCGAACGGGCGATTGCGACCCTCTCAAATTATAGGTCTGCCTTTGAAAGTCTACATGTCAAGTAATTAGTAAGTGATTTTCAAATTTTTACCACTAATCAACGTGTTCATAAATTCTCTCAAATGTAGTCGCGTAACATTTTCTGGCTGCAAACGGTTCTCCGGTCACCTTGGAAAATAGGGGAGGCACTTTAGGAACCCTCCAGTGCGCGTGTTAATATTCAATTAAGTTGAAGATCCTTAGCAAAGCTAAGCGTTACAGTATAAGAATACTGAGAGAAAAAAATGTTACTTGATTAAGGAAGTGTATTTAAAGGAAATCATAAAGAATCATGCAAGTCGCAAAACAGCTCTGTGTACTGGTTTTCCCCAGCGCCAGCGAAATGTTTGGATCCTCCCTGTCTTACAGAGGGACTCACTGTCAAGGTGATAAGGTGAATACGTTGGCTAGCGTTGGGACATGCTTATGCAAAAGTATGAAGTTCACGTTAAAAAACATTTTCAATTTTCACCTGGCACAGAAGCGAACTAAACCTGGCAGTGGGTGCATAAGTTCAGTAAGGTTTACATCATGCAAATACCAACACAAATTGAGCACGAGACTTTTCCTAAACCACGAATCTGATGCAAAGCTTCCCTTTTAGTTTCGCTTGGATTTGCTTTTTTGTTTTGTTCTGTATGCAAGAGAAAAAGTGCCTAAATTAGCATAAGTTGTTTTGTGTTGAGTTTTTCGATTTCTGTGTCTTAGTTTCCAGCCCATCGAATTTCTAAGGAAGAGATGTCATGCATTTTCAGCACCGGAATTTTAACGGACCTAATCTAGAAGAAGACTACTAAATTCCAAGCATCGGCACAAGACGAATTAGTTAACGATTATCATTGCGACCAGATTCCTATCTTAAACAAATATGATGAGTTTAAGGCCCGTGTCCGGGATTGCAACGTCCACAGTCTGCTGTTTCATTATTCTGCTCTGTTGTGCTGGGGCAGCAGCCAATACCAAATGCAGCTGCGCTCCAGGCCCTAGTGACTGTAGCGATGAATTTGTTCCCAAATCCGGCGTGTATATGACGTCATCTGGGCTGGGAAACATACCAACTTACTGTAACATGTCGAACAATGGAGCTGCATGGATTGTTATTCTACGGCGGGAGCAATATCCACACCAAACCCAAGTCGACTTCCACGTTGGCTGGGAAAATTACAAGTGGGGCTTTGGCTCCCTCTCCGGCGAGTTCTGGTGGGGACTGGAGCACGTTTGGAGACTAACTTCTCGTCTGGATCGCGAATACGAACTGCGAATCGAGGCGATCGACTATGACGGCAACCATATGTACGCAGTGTACCAGAACTTCAAAGTGACTAGCGAGGCTGACGGATATAGACTGAGGGTAGGCAAATTCCGTGGTAATACGAAGCGCACAACTCTGGACGATCCTAAGGGAAGAAAATTCAAAACCTACGATCACGGCATTTCGCGGAGCTGCGCCAACAAATACCGTGGTGGGTGGTGGTTCGGTTTCGGTGATTGCTACCGGGTCTTGTTTCTTAACGGTGTGCATGGCTATAACGGTGCCAACAACGATGATTGCCGGCAACATAGGAGATTGTGCTGGCAAAATGAGTCTGGTAGATTTATTGCATTGAAAAAGGCGGTTATGCTAATGAGACCAAGTTCGAAAACAAGTATTGGTGCATTTGGTCAGGACCCGGAGTCGGCGCCGGTGATCCAGTCGCCTACGGAAAAGTTCTCGCCTACTAGGCTGCTAATGGGAGAATCTCGCTTGTATTTCCTGTTACCTCCATGACAAGTGTATTAATTACTGCCATTCCGAGACGAGTGTAGAAGGATATAGTTGTCATTGTGATTGTGACTCTCTCTCTCTCTCTCTCTCTCTCTCTCTCTCTCTCTCTCTCTCTCTCTCTCTCTCTCTCTCTCTCTCTCTCTCTCTCTCTCTCTCTCTCTCTCTCTCTCTCTCTCTCTCTCTCTCTCTCTCTCCTGCTCTCCCTCGCCCTCTCAAGTTTTCGTGCCTGCTCTGTACAGGAGGGGATTTCTTTTGTGTGGTTTTTGCCGTGAATAAACCAGCTCTTAGTTCCAGTTTTCCAGTGTGAGCAGATGGATGTTTTCCGATGGAGCGCAAATGTGAAAGTAAACAGACACAACATACTCCAGCAATGGAGAATTCGATAGAACAATCTAAGGCATGCTAGATTCAGGGCAGTGCAGTTTGTTCAGTGCAGTGGTGTGGAAAGGTCTGGATGTCACCGTTGAATTGTAAAATTCAATATTGGAGATTAGCATAGAACACGACTTATCAACTTTTTACACAACAACTTTAACAAACATTTACACCATGCTATCCGATTTCAGCCTGTTCCGTCCTATTCCGTCGCCCAAAACGTAGGTATGCAATACGTCTATTCTTATCTTCCTTACATCCGATTAAATTTTTGTGCAAAATTTCCAGAAGTAAGTTTCGCGCCCGTTTCATGCTGAATGAAACTTGGAAAGAATTTCGTACCACTCCATTCCATTCCGTTCCGTTCCCTCATTCATATCCCATTTCCCATGCCATGCTGACTCCCACGAAATAATGGTTTGCATTTGGTAAGGAACATTATTCATACCTGACTGGTAAGTACACTTATTTTGTACATATCAAGCGACATGCATATTAGAATGGAGTGAAAAAAATTCAAACTATATGGATCGTTCCTTAACACGCGCCCCGCTGGGGTCCCTTGCATGACGCGCCCCGCTGGGGGGGCGTTTTTCGCCCCCCTCCGTATCTCGTTTCCCACGAAAGCTAAAGGAAAATTACGGACGGAGTTCGAAAGCTCTTGACAAGACGAAGAGAATTTATAGGAATATTTTTTATGTCAGGTAAATATTGAGGTCAGCATAGGTCAAAGAATGCTCCATAGGCTTACAACAGAGCAGTGTACGTTTCCCTCTCTAGATCTGCCCTCAGGGGAGCTAGAGCAAATATTTATGCATCATGGGATTCCTCTCATCGTGGCAAATCGAATGATGTAGGATATGACCTTGCTAGGTCAAATAGTCAAAAATGACCTGACCTCGACCTAGGTCAGGGTCACAGAGTGACCTGGTATGGTCATGTTGCATACCAATCGACTCCCCGTGACAATATAAACACAATGCAAGCCAAATGGGAGCTTTATCTCAATTCACTGAGAAGTTATTGGCAAAACAATCACTCTCTGCTCCCGTGACCTGATATGACCTTTGAGAGGTCAGATGCTCAAAAACTCAACTTTATGGTCAAGATCGTGGTAAGAATAGACAGTTTGAGGATTTTCAGCCTTATCTATCCAGTATTTCCTGAAAACGAGTCAATTCTATTTTTCACCATACACTTAGGTACAATGGGGTGACCAAAAATTGACCCCACCTTAGGTCACCAATATCGAAATTCCGAGACAGCAGATTTGTAGACCCTATTGACCTTATCATATTGTGGAAGTTTCAAACTGATCGGTCTGCTAATGTTCCCTGGGCGCTGCTTCAAACACGTAATTTTAGGTTTTGAGGTCGGGTCACTTGACCCTGAATAGCTCCTTGACCTGACATGACCTTAACTCAAAAATTTGGTCAGATTTGTAAAATTAATCAGGGATAAGGTACCGTGAGTTTCATTGTTCTGCGCCTCTTCATTTCTGAGCTATCTGGGAAAAACCAGGAGGGGGGCGAATTTCGCCTCCCAGCGGGGCGCGTGTTAACATTGTTTTTATACTGCGCTAGGCCTTATGAGACTCAGAAGTGAAAGTATTTTGGAAATCGGACAACGGGAACATGATCAATATCGAGCATTTATACATGGATGATTAATAATTTTTGGCGTTGCAGCCTCCGTTGGAAATCCTTGGTGCTAGCGTACGGTGGTTTACGGGCTGGCTGTTAGAGCAGATCACGTGCGTTTTGAAGCGTGGGAATCACCCTAAACACATGCAAGGGGTGAAAATAGATCCCAGCTAGTGGATAGGTATATTTCAGTTGCAGTGGCGGGTGCAAGGGGGAGGGGGGCAGGGGCTCAAACCCCTCCCGAAATGTCTGAGTGCCTATAGTAGATGCATAGCTGGAGTATGTCCGAAGTAGTGACGGGGGCGGCCCGAGCCTCTAGCCCCCCCCAAATATGGTCCTGGACCTACCACTTTTCTGTTGTGTGTTAGACATGTGCGAGACTCACCGACCAATCTCCTTTAAGGCAAATGCCAATGACAACTGTAGTTGCCCGAGGCTAAGTTGCCGGAAGCTGGCATGAGTTGCCACGGCATACCACCGGAGCAACGACCACTATACCAGAAGATATCGCAGCTTAAGTTGCCACCAGGTGCTCCCAGCTTTCAGGTTCAGTGCACACCTCAGCGAAATATCCACAAATTGGAGAGATGAGAAAGGTAAAGGTTGGCGCCGAGACAAGTTACCGCTCGCAACACATTAGTCACTACAACATTTTCGCTGGTTTGGATTGTGACACACCCAAACACTGGGAAAAGACGGGGAGGCAATATTAAGTGATCTTGCGTCGAGAGTGTTGGCACAAAACGTACCAGGAGGTTGTCGGAAATGCAAATCGACATCTGTATTTTCTTTTGTGTATCTACACGGAAGGTGCTACTTGTGTGCCGTCGCTCTAAAAAAAGCGAGAACTGAAGTATTTCTTCGACTTCCTAAGCATCTGTATCTAAAACCGAAAATGCCGAGGACTAGGAGTAAGCGACTCAGGCGAGAAGTATGGGACATAGATCTGATTGGCCCATCGGACGAGCTTCCCGTTTCAGAGCTTCTAACATTGAGGGACGTCTTGCGGAAAGGTCGACTGATGAAAGAGAGATCAGCCTATTGGAGCGAGAAAAAATAGCATGTGAGATTTGCGGGAAAATGACTCCTGATATGTATCGGCACTACAATTAAAGGGAATGTGGTACCTATATAACGTTATTTTAACTGAGATAGCTAAGTTGTAAAGGATGCAGGAAAACCAGGTATTCAATATATAATTTGTCTTGAAACTCAAAGTTTCCGTGGATAAAATCTAAAAACCTCCCTGAAATGTACCCCAAATCTACCCCAGCCAGGTAGACACAGTTGTCAGCTGTTGGTATGACGATAGCGCTGACGTCACGGTGAGTAATCAGCCAATTGAAGCCCTTGAAGCCTATTGGATATGGTACTAGTTGCCATAGTATGACGTCATCCGCAGGCAGAGGTTTAATTTTTCACCCTAGAGGAGCATTTCATTTCACTCACAGAGGAGCATTTAACCTTGACCCATGCCTTTGATTTTGACACTGTATAGCTTTAACAATGCAGTCACAGCACAGCACAAAGCAATCGTTTTTGGAAAAAGTTGTAAGAATGACCAGAGAAAAGTTACGCCAAGTACGGCGGCACCACGCGCCGCCGTTTTTATGTTGCCTCCAAACAACCCGAGGGGTGGGGCCAGAGGTGCAGAAAGTATGCTGGCTGTCACAAACTCAATGCGACGTGTGCCTCCTCTGTCACACACAGCTGGAAATAATAATTGTATACTTGAATACTATTTCCAATATGCTGAATGTCCTCTACCTGTCCCTTACTTTTTGCAGCAGACAAGGTTCTAGCACCAAACCATTACAGCATGAAAGTAGTAAACTGAGTTTTCATTTATAGATCATGTTTTTGTTTTTGGAAGGAAAATTTCCAATTATGGGTCATTTTTTCCCGTATTGGGGTCATAACTATTATTGTCAACTCTGACCGCAGTTTCCCCCAATGACATGCATTTCCCTTTTTGAAGAAGTTTACATTTTTGGAAGGAGTGTTTCCAATTATGGTACTTTTCCACATGATTAAATGTAGCAATTATCATGAAAATAGTCATTATTGGGAACATACCTATCTATGAATGGGAGCGTACATGTACACACAATTGGGAACCCTAACCACAGCTTCCCCCCCCACTAAACTTCCATCTCACATATCAACAAAAGGGAAAAATGTCAATATCAACATAGTATTTGGATCTACCTAAAATGTGTTGGTAAAGTGGACCTTAGGTAGCATTTTTATAAACACATCAAATGCTTAAAATTTGCATCCCACTCACGATCATCACCTGCCTGGTCATTCCTTCTTGCAGTAAAAACTCTGAGGCAAATAGCCTGCATTGATGTAAAATTATGTCTATTGGCCTAATAGGTACAGAGGTATTGGAATTCACATACCAAAGAAAGATCCAGTTAGTCAAAATCCTGCTTTAACTCCATGCAGTTCAGGTCCTGTGCGTTGCTTACCACCACTGGTAGTAAGCAACACACCCCCAACCAGCGTTTTTCGGAGTCTATTTCTTTCTGCGATTTGCTGTGATTTTCTTGAGATAAGAAGGGGGTCTACTCGGCCCCCTCCAGTGCACGTTAGTTCCAGGCCCCTCTCCAGTGCGGGTGTTAACACTTTGTGGAGGACTGCATTAGCACACATTTGCTATCTGTACAATATTGATATGATAATTTGATCATGAAAACTCACCTGAATCACTGTTGTTGCCAGCCTGTTGCTGGCGCCAACTCTCCCAACTTCCTCCAGCTCCAAATATATCTAACCAATCTAGGGCACAAATAAACTAAGGCACAAGCAGGCCAAGGAATGAAAACCCAAGTTTGATATGGGCAAGTGCATCAGTCTTGCAATAGCCTACATTCATCTTAGATAAGCCATGGGCAGCAATATTTATTCTAGCTAGTTTTAGCCTGCACTAATCTCAAATATACCTAATAAATATGCCCTCAAAATAAGTGGCTTCCGGCCTGTTTAAATTTTTGGCAGGCTCTACATAACATAAACATTTCTAACTTGTGTTGTCGCTGTTGCGCAGTTTAAGTAGAACTGCTGCCCAGCTATGTTTATTTTTTCACTCACTTAGTACTTTTATTAGTAGCTTTTAGGCGTACTTAATACTAAATTCGAAGAAATAGGGGCCGCTAAATCGAAGAGTCTCAAACTGTAAATCTGATTTAACCTAAAAAATTGGACAGAGAAGTACTTGATAAAGTATCTGCGTTATCGTTAATGCCTTAAATATGCCCACAATCATGTATTTCTCGAAAAAATTGACTGTCACATTTCCGGTATCTAGGCGACAACTTTCTGCAAACTACAAACAATTGGCACCATTGGGCTGCATGTTAAAATCTGGCAACTGTGACAGCGGTTTGCGGGTTTTCTGCAGCGGGGGTCCCTCGTTTTAGTAGAAACTGAACACAGCACCAATATTGTATCACTAATGGTACGCTGTGCAATTGAAGAACCGAGCTGCTAAGTTAAAATACTCCCTACACGCTTCATTCTCTATTTCGAAAATATGTGGTTTGATTTTGAGCCATACAGTCAGGATCGCTATTTTGTCACAATTATGCACCTCAATTTTCGTAAATGTGTCACAAACTCCGGTAGCCGAGTTGGCAAGTTTCTGCACCTCTGGGTGGGGCGGGCACCCGCCCCCTCCGCCAATGCACGTGTTAAGACAAAGAGGCACATTATGTCAGTGTTTTAGTAAAATGTCAGTGAGATGTACAGTGTCAGAATGTCGATGACATTCGCTCATATTACTGCCCTAATAAAAATAAGCTTTTAGTGTCACCACAGAACTATTTGTGTGCGAGCATTGAATATATATTAACTTCTGAATGAAATATAGAACATGTATTGCCAACATTCCGCTGTTACCGCATGTATCTCAGAAATAAAACTAGAAATATATACAACTTATATATATATTTATATATATATATATATATATATATATATAATGTTTTTTAATGAATTCATGGTCCAGAAGAAGAAAAGTGTTAGGTAGACTGAGCACGAATTTAGTTATGGGCATGATATATTTGGGGATGAAAACATCATTTAATTTATAAAGATATTGCCTTTGCCCACTCGTTTCCTTAGAAAAAGAGCAATCGCAAATCAACACTCCTGCCATTTTATACGAAGGAAATTACTTTCCCGCGCTTAGATTATTACGTACTTTCCGGCGCCAAAATGTGTTCAAATTAGAAAAAATTGTAAAATCCTACTTAAAATTCTGCTTTAAAACCCAATATGTCTGGGCACGAACAGCAAACAGGTTTTTGATTTTGGCGGCGTCCTCTAGTGTACACGGCAGGCGAACTGGTGCGAACGGGCGATTGTGACCCTCTCAAACTATAGGTCTGCCTTTGAAAGTCTACATGTCAAATAATTAGTAATTGATTTTCAAATTTTTACCACTAATCGACGTGTTCATAAATTCTCTCAAATGTAGTCGCGTAACATTTTCTGGCTGCAAACGGTTCTCCGGTCACCTTGGAAAATAGGGGAGGCACTTTAGGAACCCTCCAGTGCGCGTGTTAATATTCAATTAAGTTGAAGATCCTTAGCAAAGCTAAGCGTTACAGTATAAGAATACTGAGAGAAAAAATGTTACTTGATTAAGGAAGTGTATTTAAAGGAAATCATAAAGAATCATGCAAGTCGCAAAACAGCTCTGTGTACAGGTTTTTCCCAGCGCCAGCGAAATGTTTGGATCCTCCCTGTCTTACAGAGGGACTCACTGTCAAGGTGATAAGGTGAATACGTTGGCTAGCCTTGGGACATGCTTATGCAAAAGTATGAAGTTCACGTTAAAAAACATTTTCAATTTTCACCTGGCACAGAAGCGAACTAAACCTGGCAGTGGGTGCATAAGTTCAGTAAGGTTTACATCATGCAAATACCAACACAAATTGAGCACGAGACTTTTCCTAAACCACGAATCTGATGCAAAGCTTCCTTTTAGTTTCGCTTGGATTTGCTTTTTGTTTTGTTCTGTATGCAAGAGAAAAAGTGCCTAAATTAGCATAAGTTGTTTTGTGTTGAGTTTTTCGATTTCTGTGTCTTAGTTTCCAGCCCATCGAATTTCTAAGGAAGAGATGTCATGCATTTTCAGCACCGGAATTTTAACGGACCTAATCTAGAAGAAGACTACTAAATTCCAAGCATCGGCACAAGACGAATTAGTTAACGATTATCATTGCGACCAGATTCCTATCTTAAACAAATATGATGAGTTTAAGGCCCGTGTCCGGGATTGCAACGTCCACAGTCTGCTGTTTCATTATTCTGCTCTGTTGTGCTGGGGCAGCAGCCAATACCAAATGCAGCTGCGCTCCAGGCCCTAGTGACTGTAGCGATGAATTTGTTCCCAAATCCGGTGTGTATATGACGTCATCTGGGCTGGGAAACATACCAACTTACTGTAACATGTCGAACGATGGAGCTGCATGGATTGTTATTCTACGGCGGGAGCAATATCCATACCAAACTCAAGTCGACTTCCACGTTGGCTGGGACAATTACAAGTGGGGCTTTGGCTCCCTCTCCGGCGAGTTCTGGTGGGGACTGGAGCACGTTTGGAGACTAACTTCTCGTCTGGATCGCGAATACGAACTGCGAATCGATGCGATCGACTATGACGGCAATCATTTGTACGCAGTGTACCAGAACTTCAAAGTGACTACCGAAGCTGACGGCTATAGACTGAGGGTAGGCAAATTCCGTGGTAATACGAAGCGCACAACTCTGGACTATCCTAATGGAAGAAAATTCAAAACCAAAGATCGCGGCAGCTACAATTCGCGGAGTTGCGCCAACAAATACCGTGGTGGATGGTGGTTCGGTGATTGCTACCGGGTCTTGTTTCTTAACGGTGTGCATGGCTATAACGGTGCCAACAACGATGATTGCCGGCAACATAGCAGATTGTGCTGGCAAAATGAGTCTGGTAGATTTATTGCATTGAAAAAGGCGGTTATGCTAATGAGACCAAGTTCGAAAACAAGTATTGGTGCATTTGGTCAGGACCCGGAGTCGGCGCCGGTGATCCAGTCGCCTACGGAAAAAGTTCTCGCCTACTAGGCTGCTGATGGGAGAATCTCGCTTGTATTTCCTGTTACCTCCATGACAAGTGTATTAATTACTGCCATTCCGAGACGAGTGTAGAAGGATATAGTTGTCATTGTGACTCTCTCTCTCTCTCTCTCTCTCTCTCTCTCTCTCTCTCTCTCTCTCTCTCTCTCTCTCTCTCTCTCTCTCTCTCTCTCCTGCTCTCCCTCGCCCTCTCAAGTTTTCGTGCCTGCTCTGTACAGGAGGGGATTTCTTTTGTGTGGTTTTTGCCGTGAATAAACCAGCTCTTAGTTCCAGTTTTCCAGTGTGAGCAGATGGATGTTTTCCGATGGAGCGCAAATGTGAAAGTAAACAGACACAACATACTCCAGCAATGGAGAATTCGATCGAACAATCTAAGGCATGCTAGATTCAGGGCAGTGCAGTTTGTTCAGTGCAGTGGTGTGGAAAGGTCTGGGTTTCATCGTTGAATTGTAAAATTCAATATTGGAGATTAGCATAGAACACGACTTATCAACTTTTTACACAACAACTTTAACAAACATTTACACCATGCTCTCCGATTTCAGCCTGTTCCGTCCTATTCCGTCGCCCAAAACGTAGGTATGCAATACGTCTATTCTTATCTTCCTTACATCCGATTACATTTTTTGTGCAAAATTTCCAGAAGTAAGTTTCGCGCCCGTTTCATGCTGAATGAAACTTGGAAAGAATTTCGTACCACTCCATTCCATTCCGTTCCCTCATTCACATCCCATTTCCCATGCCATGCTGACTCCCACGAAATAATGGTTTGCATTTGGTAAGGAACATTATTCGTACCTGACTGGTAAGTACACTCATTTTGTACATATCAAGCGACATGCATATTAGGATGGAGTGAAAAAAATTCAAACTATATGGATCGTTCCTTAACACGCGCCCCGCTGGGGTCCCTTTGCATGACGCGCCCCGCTGGGGGCGTTTTTCGCCCCCTCCGTATCTCGTTTCCCACGAAAGCTAAAGGAAAATTACGGACGGAGTTCGAAAGCTCTTGACAAGACGAAGAGAATTTATAGGAATATTTTTTATGTCAGGTCAATATTGAGGTCAGCATAGGTCAAAGAATGCTCCATAGGCTTACAACAGAGCAGTGTACGTTTCCCTCTCTAGATCTGCCCTCAGGGGAGCTAGAGCAAATATTTATGCATCATGGGATTCCTCTCATCGCGGGAAATCGAATGATGTAGGATATGACCTTGCTAGGTCAAATAGTCAAAATGACCTGACCTCGACCTAGGTCAGGGTCACAGAGTGACCTGGTATGGTCATGTTGCATATCAATCGACTCCCCGTGACAATATAAACACAATGCAAGCCAAATGGGAGCTTTATCTCAATTCACTGAGAAGTTATTGGCAAAACAATCACTCTCTGCTCCCGTGACCTGATATGACCTTTGAGAGGTCAGATGCTCAAAAACTCAACTTTATGGTCAAGATCGTGGTAAGAATAGACAGTTTGAGGATTTTCAGCCTTATCTATCCAGTATTTCCTGAAAACGAGTCAATTCTATTTTTCACCATACACTTAGGTACAATGGGGTGACCAAAAATTGACCCCACCTTAGGTCACCAATATCGAAATTCCGAGACAGCAGATTTGTAGACCCTATTGACCTTATCATATTGTGGAAGTTTCAAACTGATCGGTCTGCTAATGTTCCCTGGGCGCTGCTTCAAACACGTAATTTTAGGTTTTGAGGTCGGGTCACTTGACCCTGAATAGCTCCTTGACCTGACATGACCTTAACTCAAAAATTTGGTCAGATTTGTAAAATTTATCAGGGATAAGGTACCGTGAGTTTCATTGTTCTGCGCCTCTTCATTTCTGAGCTATCTGGGAAAAACCAGGAGGGGGGCGAATTTCGCCTCCCAGCGGGGCGCGTGTTAACATTGTTTTTATACTGCGCTAGGCCTTATGAGACTCAGAAGTGAAAGTATTTTGGAAATCGGACAACAGGAACATGATCAATATCGAGCATTTATACATGGATGATTAATAATTTTTGGCGTTGCAGCCTCCGTTGGAAATCCTTGGTGCTAGCGTACGGTGGTTTACGGGCTGACTGTTAGAGCAGATCACGTGCGTTTTGAAGCGTGGGAATCACCCTAAACACATGCAAGGGGTGAAAATAGATCCCAGCTAGTGGATAGGTATATTTCAGTTGCAGTGGCGGGTGCAAGGGGGAGGGGGCAGGGGCTCAAACCCCTCCCGAAATGTCTGAGTGCCTATAGTAGATGCATAGTTGGAGTCTGTCCGAAGTAGTGACGGGGGCGGCCCGAGCCTCTAGCCCCCCCAAATATGGTCCTGGACCTACCACTTTTCTGTTGTGTGTTAGACATGTGCGAGACTCACCGACCAATCTCCTTTAAGGCAAATGCCAATGACAACTGTAGTTGTCCGAGGCTAAGTTGCCGGAAGCTGGCATGAGTTGCCACGGCATACCACCGGAGCAACGACCACTATACCAGAAGATATCGCAGCTTAAGTTGCCACCAGGTGCTTCCAGCTTTCAGGTTCAGTGCACACCTCAGCGAAATATCCACAAATTGGAGAGATGAGAAAGGTGAAGGTTGGCGCAGAGACAAGTTACCGCTCGCAACACATTAGTCACTACAAGATTTTCGCTGGTTTGGATTGTGACACACCCAAACACTGGGAAAAGACGGGGGAGGCAATATTAAGTGATCTTGCGTCGAGAGTGTTGGCACAAAACGTACCAGGAGGTTGTCGGAAATGCAAATCGACATCTGTATTTTCTTTTGTGTACCTACACGGAAGGTGCTACTTGTGTGCCGTCGCTCTAAAAAAAAGCGAGAACTGAAGTATTTCTTCGACTTCCTAAGCATCTGTATCTAAAACCGAAAATGCCGAGGACTAGGAGTAAGCGACTCAGGCGAGAAGTATGGGACATAGATCTGATTGGCCCATCGGACGAGCTTCCCGTTTCAGAGCTTCTAACATTGAGGGACGCCTTGCGGAAAGGTCGACTGATGAAAGAGAGATCAGCCTATTGGAGCGAGAAAAAATAGCATGTGACATTTACGGGAAAATGACTCCTGATATGTATCGGCACTACAATTAAAGGGAATGTGGTACCTATACAACGTTATTTTAACTGAGATAGCTAAGTTGTAGAGGATGCAGGAAAACCAGGTATTCAATATATAATTTGTCTTGAAACTCAAAACTTCCGTGGATAAAATCTAAAAACCTTCCTGGAATGTACCCCAAATCTACCCCAGCCAGGTAGACACAGTTGTCAGCTGTTGGTGTGACTATAGCGCTGACGTCACGGTGAGTAATCAGCCAATTGAAGCCCTTCAAGCCTATTGGATATGGTAGTAGTTGCCATAGTATGACGTCATCCGCAGGCAGAGGTTTAATTTTCACCCTAGAGGAGCATTTCAAAATCAAAATAGTGAGCTCATTGTACATTTTTCAGAGAAATCAAGGACGTTTTCATGATTTGCGGCTAAAAATGCCCCTAGTTACACTAAATTCCTTGCAGCAAGGTTCTCTCAAAACTAGTGACCGAGGCGTCACGTTCCGTGCTAGGGTTTACGAGGCGCGACAGGTACATTAAGGCGGGGATCAAGTTTCACGAACTGATGCCAACATCTGATACAAAGCATGACATGAACCTATCCATGAAATACAAATCGGTCGAGTGATTGCAGTGTCTTGAAATCGTGCGGGATTCCCCGTCAATCCATCACTACCTCGGAAAGCCTCCAGCCATGCATTTACTATAGGCACTCAGACATTTTGGGGAACGGGTTTAAGCCACTACCCTCCTCCCCCTTGCACCCGCCACTGCAACCGAAATATACCTATCCACTAGTTGGGATCTATATTCCACCCCCAACATGTGTTTGGGGTGATCCCCACGCTTCAAACTGCACGTGATCTGCTCTAACAGGTAGCGCTTAAACCACAGTACGCTAGCACCAAAGATTTCCAATGGAGGCTGCAACGCTAAAAGTTTCTCAAATATCCATGCATAACTGCTCGATATTGCTCATGTTCCCGTAGTCCGATTTCCAAAAATATTTCACTTCTGAGTTTCCTAATACCCGGGGGGCAAAGTGCCAAAAGCTGTCCGGCGTGTTGTAAAGGTTGTTGCACAGAAATGAAATCCCTGAATATTCAGGATCATGACCTTGGGTGGACAACCGATACAGCGCCTACTCGTTGTCCGCAGGAGGTGCATTTGTCAAAGGATGCACGCGCAAAATCGGCCCTTGCCTCTTGGACTTAAACAGCTTATAACTAAGCTAAAAAGACCGTTGGTGGCAAAAAACATAATTTAATTTTCAAGCTCAAAATACACGGCTCCTACACATATCGGTTTCTGTAGTCTGGTTTGGTCCTATCACGTCATTTTTGGCACGTGCAGCTCTGCGAAAGGGGTGTACGTCAACACCCCTCCTGGCTCAAAACCTGTATCTCTGTATGGGTTTAACGAACAGCCGTGAAACTTTGCACACATATTGCTTAACATGTTCAGTATAATTGCTCCACAAATTGTTTAGACACCTGGGTCATTCCACCATAAATCGACCAAAAATTTCGTAAAATAAAACCCTTCTATTTTTGATTCTCTCCAAAATTGGTTTCAAGGGGGTTTCAAAGGTGTAGAATCTAACCATGGCGTCAAAAAAATTATTTGAAAATTTGGTATGGCAGATATAGCCTCCGGCATTTTTCGGGGGTCATCATGTAGGCATTGTTTTGAAAGCCTATAGTTCTGCCATTTTTGTAATGATTGTGATGGTGTTTTACATTTTTGTTCACCATTTAGCATATTTCAATTTAGCTATCTTAGATTTTTATTATTCTGCAAAATTGA
Source organism: Lepas anatifera (assembly GCA_034440635.1). Taxonomy (NCBI): domain Eukaryota; kingdom Metazoa; phylum Arthropoda; class Thecostraca; family Lepadidae; genus Lepas; species Lepas anatifera. The sequence goes on from JAOTON010001517.1 coordinate 44,432, forward strand.
CGTCATGACCTCGTGACCTAGTTTTTGAACGGTAACCTTTACCCGCAGTACAGTGAAATTTATAAATTCGTGTAGAAGCATTTTTACCTTTGGAAATAATCTTTTAGTTAAAGTAATAAAAAACATGGCTTTCGCGCTAAATATACTACTTCTTACTTCCGAAACATAACACTAGGTGTCACTATGGAGCTGTACCATAGTAACTCACGGTATGGTTAATGCCAATGACGACGGAACGTCCGAATTTAAGAGGGCAGCCATGGACCAATTTCTTTCCCGTCAATGTCATAGGGGGTTTTAGCCCTTACACGTACAGGGGGGGGTGTTGCAACCCCCTCAGGTTTTTCAAGAATTGAAAACGAGCTTCTTAAGTTAGAGTCTTGAAATGTTGTATAGCCTCTGACACATTCATTGGGGACATCTTGCAAAGAATTGTTCCTACCCTTCAAGGTCACGGAGTTATGACCTCAAGAGTGGAGGCATGTTGGGGTCATTTGGGCGCCTGTACCCGTTTTCACGTGAATGCTCCAGACTCTTATCGTTCTTTTGCATCATTTGCTCATGAACTGTCCCAGGATATTTTCTTCCAGCCTTCGAGGTTCATTTTTACCAGGTTAGACCTTCTATGACCTTTTTTAACATTAAATGACCTTTATTTGACCTTGCGTGACCTCAGTGATAACTCTGTGTCGAATATCGACTACAGATGCGTGTTTGAATTCGGTATTTCTAAATGATAATTATTTCTAAACACCGAATTATTTGACTTGTGTCCGATACGGGCTTAACCTTATTCGACCTGTGACCTTTTTACCTTGAAAGGGGGTAAGCAATAGCAATTGAAGTAGCAAACTTACTTTGAGTAAATGATGCGGAATGGTTAATGAATAGTCAATTTGAATGATATGGACACTAAACTAGTTGGTTTGCATATTACATGGACATGACCTTTTCCGAAATTTGACCTTATTTGACCTTGAAGGGGGTGTAAGCAATAACAGATGATGAAGCAGGCACTTGGCGTAACTGATGCAAAATGTCTTATGAATAGTCAATTTGCATGAAAATGACACTGAACAAGACGTTTTTCTTTCAAAACGGACTTGACGTTTTTCAACCTTTGAACTAATTTGACCTTGAAGGGGGTGTAAGCAGTGACAGATGATTAGAAACTCACTAAATTGGCGTAAATGATTCAGAATGGCATGTGAATAGTCCATTTAAATGATGTGGACTCTGAACTAGTTACTTTCACTTCTAAGGAGTGCTCTTGAGCTCTGAACCAGTCCCATGCAATGCAATGTACCACTAAATATCACCAATGATTTGTTTTTAGTGCCTAAAACTTCCTAATTATAAAAGAGCTAAAATAATGAGTATGCTGAGCAAAATTCACAACGAGATTACCATAGGTCAAGTTTAAACACGTTTGAAAATACCACAAGAGATTACCAAAGGCTATAAAAGCTGAACTGAGGTCATAACATGTTTTAAATTCACGCTACGTCCGGGGAACGCGACACAAAGCCTCAAAATCCAAAAACCTTCCTTAACCCTCGCCCCACCTAGAATAATGAAATCGATGGCCCCTAAGGTTTTTTTCGAAACAACAGACAAACAACGAGGGGCAGCACCGTGGTTGAGGGTTCTACCTCTTACCCCATTATTTTCCTATCATCCCTGAAATTTATTACCCCGGGTCACCCTAGGTCAGGTCACCAGGCGAGGTCAACCAAGGTCACCTCACTTTAACTTTTGAGCTCTACCATAGCTACATTTCTAAGCCGATCGATTTAAAACTTTCCACACTTAATGACCCCTCCGGAGTCTACAAAATTTATCTTCGGGATTCTTCGATTTGGTGACCTGAGGTCAGGACACCAGGTAACCTCTTCCATAGAAAAAACATGGGAAAAGCTGTCTTATGAGCTAAAAGTCACAAAATAATCGTAAATGCTCAATTTGCTCAGACAAGCTTTCTTGGACACCCTTTCATGGATCCCAGGGGGGATATTGCCCTTTGACCTATCTGAGATCATCAGAGGTCACCAGAGGTCAAAAACAGCATTTTGACGAAATTGTTTTGACCTAATTAAGCTACAACACTGAATCAAAGGTCATCGTGTATGTCTCGTCACCAGTTGTCATTTGATATACAACACGGTCACTTTCTTACCTTTCGAGACCTCCGGTCATATTAAGTCACGAGGTACCCTCTGGAGGTCAAACCACTGGCGGGAGGCCATTATGTTCCACATAGCAGAGAAAACTCTGGCATTTTCCTATCAAATTATTTTTGCTAGATCTCAATAGCTTTAATGGCTATGCTCAGGTTTCTTAAGGATTACATGTTTTACAGGAAATAGCCTATCGTGACATAACTTGACCTCTGGAGGTCAAAACATAGACCTGAGCGCTTAAACGTGTTAGTAAAATCTTGCTGAATTCACATGAGCTTTCTAATGCCTTTTGCAGCTTTGCGCTAACTTCCATATTTTCGGAGTTAGGGGTCATTGATGCCCCCCAGTGGGGCGAAGGTGGCGCCGGACCCCGGTGGGGTGCGGGTTAAATGCTTCTGGAAATGAAATCATAGTTCGGTGATTCAATGTGACGGGAACACATTCATTTTCAAAAGATGTACAATGATCCAAACAACCATACATGACATTTACAACAGCTAAGTTCATTCTCAAAGGGACAATAATGTGAATTCAAAATAGGGGGGGTAACCCCGTATTCCTGTGCTTGTGTTAAAATGCTTCAGCTCTAGGTTGACTGCTTGATTTTGATTCTTCAAATGTTTTTATTTCAAAGTTGCAAGTCAATTAGAACATGAGTTACGATAGCATAGCTCCACAGTGACACCTAGTGTTATATATATGAAGCTAAAAGTAGTATATGCATTTCGAAAGCCATTTTTTCTTTATTTGATATGAAAGAATAGTACCATATGTCAAAACGCTTTCAAGAGAATTTTTGAATTTCACTGTACTACGGGTCAAGTTCACCGTTATAAAACTAGGTCATGAGGTCACCAAACATTTTTTGTTTAAATTTCAAAATTAAAGATAGCCAAAATGTTGCCCGTAAAATTTACATCCCAAATCTATAAAAAAATTTAGAAATCTCTTGAAACTTTTTGGAGCTATAGGCATTCTAAACAATGCCTGTATAACGACCTTCAGAAATTTCCGGAGGCCATTTCTCTGAAACCAATTTTTAAATAATTTTTTGGGTGCCATGGGTGGATTCTACGCCCTTGTGAGTCCCCATATACCAATTTTGGAGGAAATTAAAAATAGAAGGGTTTTATGCCTTGGTCGATTTATGGTGGAATGACCCACCTAGAAGAGTTATTGAGATATGACGTCATGTTTGAGCACGTGCAAATGCACTGTTTTTACGCCAATTGGAGAACTTTGTCCGGAATGTGGGCTTCTTGCTCCAGTGCTGGTAACAACTGATTGGATAATCAGATAGTTTCAAATGGTATCTTCCTAATTGAAATCAACCATTGTTGTTCATATTATATAGGAAATTGCGCAATGGGTGTTCTGCCCAATACTCCAGCACGTGCAACATCGCCTGAGGGACATCGTTACACCCCTTTCAGTTAAACTCAAGTAGATTAAACTCAGTCAGTTAAGAAACACTAAATTTTGCAGATGTAATGCTGCACATGTTTGATATATTAACACAAAGTTTTGTGAGACTATAATGACTATTGCAAAAGTCATGGCCATTCATCAAAACACATGTATATGCTTGGTCCTATGCAAAATGTAGCGCACTGCAATACCCTTATTGGCAGTGATGTTTGGGAGTAATTTTGTCCGCCTGTAGTTATTATGCGCCGCATTGCAGCTCCCATCTGAAAACTGAAGAGGTATGCTGTGCGCCTAAGCATATGTACCTTTGTCCTCACATATACCTTTGTCCTCTTAACACCCATGGATCTTCATCATTCACCTTCTGGCATGTAGCATTGCCATAATTACCTTAGTACCTTTCCACCCACTGACAGTCCTTGACTGGCGGGAGCTGCTGATTTCCGCGGCACTCTGCGGCACTGTTCCTGCCTGTCATTGTTAAGCACCTTTTTTCAATGTAGCATTGCCATAATTACTATACAATAATACCTTTCCACCCACTAACGTCCTTGACTAGCTGGTCCTTGACTGGCGGGAGCTGCTGATTTCCGCGGCATTCCGCGGCACTGTTCCTGCCTGTCATTGTAAGCACCTTTTTGAATGTAGCATTGCCATCATTACCCTACAATAATACATTTCCACCCACTAACAGTCCTTGACTGACTACCCTGCTTGACTGATCCATTGACTGACCCTTGACTGGCAGGAGCTGCTGATTTCCGCGGCACACCGCGGCACGGTTCCTGCCTGTCATTATTAGCATTAAAAATTAATTTAACTCATTATAAAATTATGCAACCCTCAGCCTTGCGAATTATCTCTTTTCATCATTTGTTAATCATATTAAAACAAGTATGAAATGTATAGCAGGTCTTTATTATTAATTTGCATGCATTAATTAAAAACTAAAATAATAACAGAACTTTCCAGTAATTAGACTTGTACTGAGATTTAGATTTTGGACTCTGGACTCTGGTTTTGAAACGAAATCGTCTTCGAATAAGTGATTTTCTTATTCCTAGGTGGCGTATCTGATTCGCTTTAGGTCTTTTAGGCACTGTTTATTAGATCCTTCTTAATTGAATGAATAATTATGGACTGGCATTCCAAGATAGGACGATTGATCCCTTTGCTTCCCTGACAGTGGACGACAATTTAGGAGCTCACTATGATTTTGATAGAATAAGAACCACTTGTTCTTATTACTCACCCTCGAGATTGAGCGGTCAGTTTGCATCAAACCAGCTCAATTTGTGTATTTTTCATCTAAATATCAGATCGCTTTTGAACAAGCATAATGAGCTTTGTGATTTACTTAAAGAGATAGGTATTCCCTTTCATGTGATTGCAATTTCTGAAACTTGGATTAACAAAGAGCTTGAAAATTTATTTATAATTCCCTCATATAAAGCTTATTTTTTCTCATCGTGTCGGCAAAAGGGGAGGGGTGCGGGCATTTACGTAAAAGAGGATTTATTGCCTACCCAGTTACATTGCCCGTCATTCTCAACTGCCGAAGTAGTATGTGTCAGTGCGAAAACTCAAGACAAGTCGTTCGTCGTCTGCCAAATGTACAAAGCACCGAGCACAGATAAATCAAAATTTATGGAAGAGTTGAATATTTGTCTCGAATGGCTACAACAACTTAATAAGACTATATATATAACTGGTGACTTTAACTTCGATCTACTTTCCATCGAAACTGACTCTTGGGCTCGCAGTTTCTTTTTATCCATGTGTTCCTTTGGATTTCTCCCAACGATTTCTAAAACAACGCGACACCAGGCGAACTCGGACAGTCTACTCGACAATATATTTTCAAATAGCCTAGAAATCGTGGAAAAGTCTGGTGTTCTATTATCTGACATTGCAGATCATTTCCCTGTAATGCTGAACACCAACAATGAAGTTAAAGTAAAGAAATCAATTCCAAAATTAACTTGCTTTGATTACCGTAGAATAAATGAACTTAATTCTTTCTTAAGCGCTGAACTAGTTTGTATTGAAAATGAAACCGACCCAAACTTTCTCGCCACAACCATCATAAATAGCTACAATAAAGGTATTGAAAAGCTCTCACGTCAAACTTGCCGTAACAGGAAAACGGAACCAAGAAAACCGTGGATTTCACCTGGGATATTATCCTCAATAAATGTTAAAAACCAACTCTACATTAAATCTTTAAAATCAAAATGTGAGGCAGATAAGCAACAATACAATAAATACAAAAATGTTCTGATTGGAATTATCCGTAAAGCTAAGAAACACTACTATGAGACAGAATTTGAGAAATGTAAGACTGACTCGAAACAAACTTGGAAAATCATAAATGAGTTAAGAAATAGCCGAAGTAATGGTAATGATATCCCGGAAACAATTCATACCACAAACGGAGTGAACATACAGGATAGTGAAGGTAAAGCAGACGCCTTTAATAATTTTTTCAGTACTATTGGAACAAAACTCCAAGAAAAAATCACACCTTCCCCCACCAATCCCCTAGATCTAGTAAATGATTGTGAAAATGAAATGGAACTTAGGCTTACAGATGAAGAAGAAGTAAGTAGATTAATTGAAAATATGAAAAATGTGGGAGCTGGTTGTGATGGCATTAATAGCAAAATTCTAAAGAATACATATAGAAGCATAGTACAGCATCTAGTGAAACTATTTAATGCATGTCTTACCACAGGAATATTTCCCGATCCCTTAAAAATAGCAGTTATCAAGCCTATCTTTAAGACTGGCGATCGGCATGTTGTTACCAACTATAGACCCATTAGTATTCTTCCCGCAATATCAAAAATTCTTGAAAAACTTCTTCACTGCCGAATTATGGAACATCTTGAAATAAATCAACTCATACACAATAACCAATTCGGATTCCAAAAAAATCGTTCAACATTTATGCCTATACTTCTGCTCCAAGACTTTGTTACTAAGGCCTTTGAGGAAGGGGAACTTGTACTGGGGGTATTTTTGGATTTAAGAAAAGCATTTGACACCGTGGATTATAACATTCTTCTGGGAAAAGCAAAAAAATATGGAATAAAAGGTAAATATTTAGAAATTCTCTCTTCATATCTATCCAATAGGAAACAATGTGTTCAAGTAGAAAACAAAACGTCAGAATATAGAAAAGTTAATATGGGAGTCCCGCAGGGGTCTATACTTGGGCCCCTGCTGTTCATTTTATATGTTAATGATCTTCCGCTTATCGGTGAAAATGCACTATATCTCTCCTATGCTGATGATACGGCCCTGCTCTTCAAACACAAAGATCCAGAAATACTTAAATCGAACGTCAATGAAACTCTCTTGCGGCTTTCAGACTGGTTCTGTGCAAACTATTTGTCTCTCAACCTTGAAAAAACCTTCACGCAGCATTACTCTCCTTATCCAAAAAAATTTCACTTAAACATAAAAATAGGCCAGAATGCAATTGAAGAAAAAGAGGAGATTAAGTACCTCGGGATGATTTTCGATAAGCAACTAAAGTTTTCTGGGCATATAAATCATATTTCTAAAATAATAAGTCGAAACATTGGCATTATTTGTAGGATTCGATACTTTATTTCAGATCGTATAGCACTTCTCCTTTACCATGCATTAATCCAACCTTACCTTAACTATTGCTGTCTCATCTGGGGTGTGAATTACTCATCTCAACTTTACAAAATTAACATCCTCCAACAAAAAGCCGTTCGACTCATTGAAAGAATATACCTCCCTGGAAGCTCAGAACCAGTTTTCAAAAAGTACTCGATCCACAAAGTGTCTAAACTCGCGAAAACACAAATGTTAATTATAGTTCATAAATTCCTTATTGGTCAGCTTCCTGAAGCCATAAAAAAGTTGTTTTGGCTCAGGGAACCGGGATATCGTGAGGTTAGAAGAACCCCCCTACTGGTTCAACCATTCTCAAATAGGAATTACCGCCTTTTCACGACCCCTTGCTTGGCCCCGAAATTGTGGAATAGTATATTTTCCGATAAATTTCAATCTGTTGAGGAAATCCCAAGAAGTAAACTAATCATCAAGAAAATGTTGAAACAACATTTCTTTGGTCAAAGTCAGTAGAATATTAAATTTAGTAAGCTTATAGTTCATTTGAATGAGTAGAACAATACTAGATACACAACGAGTGCAAAAATAAATTGTATGGCTTCCGTGCTCTCCAAAATATATACTGTTTCTTGAACGACTAGAACATGTTTAGAAATATCAACCACGTATTTAGTCAGCGTATGCTTAAATTTAGTCAATGTTCCCACTTAATCTTGCAGATATCATTTATGTTCTCGCGGAGGTGCCGGGGCCTCCTTGGCTGTGATCTGTTTGGCGGCGGCCTGGGGGGATGGGGGGAGCTTTGAATTACCTGTGCTATACCGATATCCATTAGAGACAGCAGATGTTCCAACACCTACAGATTTGACTCCCTTTGGGTCTGTCAGGTTTCGGTCGGGCGGGTTGCGCCGGGGAGGTCCTGGCGCCTTTGCATCTCTCTGGAATCGTAACGCGTTATAACCAACGTATATTAAACATGTCTGTGGTTCAGCACCCAATGTCGAGTCACATTGTGGTGCTCCCACACCTGACACACATATCAATTCATGCCTCACTTCATGCTCTCATCTTCAGTCACTCGCACCTCATCATCTTCTTTTCAGAATAGAAACCGGGAGAGTCTAAAAGGGTGAGTATAGACTTGACTTTATCTTTTTTCTGACATCGACATCATTTGGATCGACAACCAGACGAGAAAATCCCCGTTCCCTTCGTTGCTCCCGTGGGCTGGTGAACAACAGGTTTTCACCTCGCTTGCTGGCCCGGGGGGGCAACGGAGGGAGTTATATTCACTCATGCTCTCATCTTCAGTCGCTCTCACCTCATCATCACCCCAAATATACAAAACACGTCGTTCTAGTACGGGCAGTAAATATGTCTCAGGCTCAGCACCCAGTGTCAAGCTGCGCACTGGGTGTTTCCACAAGAGACAAACATTATAAAAAAAAAATATGTTCCCTGGTATGAACAGTAGCTCAGGGTACCCCCGTGTTTGCCCGGTCTCTTCCATTGTAGCACCAAACCCTAGGAGTTAAGATAAAAAATCATTACCCACATTTGATCTTCATAGCCCACGTGCAAAGATATATTACATGGAAGTGCCAGGCCATGCTTGCTTCTGTGGCTAACTGAGGTGGACTCTGAACTTGTTTTTCCAAAAAAAGATTACCAAAAGAAATAGCACGGGAAGCTTACAAATGGCAAATCTTTAACAAACACGAGAAAGACGCCAGCGGACAATGCCGACATTGATTATCTCGTCAGTTAGAAAGTGGGACGTTAGGCTTAGAAATGTTGAAAAATGAGGTTCGCCACGGTGAAGTTTTTCGAACAATATGCCATGGTGCATCAGGAAATTGTCAGTCAGAGAAATAAGTGGCCTCCCTGATATCAGAATCGGTATTTTACGAAAAGAGCTGTCATTATGCTGACAGGAAGCATCTCTCTGATAATAAAAAGCAAGTAGATACGCAAGTAAGCTAATCTGAGCCTCCCGAGTTGATAACGTGATTTTCTGAGCAGCTCTGGGGCCCTCAGCTGAGCTGGGCCCGCCGAGGCTGATAAGGACCCCTGAGCTGGTATGCGGCTCCTGAGCTAATTAAGTTACTTGATCTGGTACTTGATTACTTGATCTGGTACCCCTGAGGTGGTCGGGACCACTGAGCTAATTCCTTGTCCCCTGGGCTGATAATGTGCTCCCTGAGCTGATCTAGGCCCCTGCTCTGGTCTAGGGGATAGGAGCTGATCTGGGTCCCCGAGCTGATAGATCTGGTCATAGGCGGATCCAGGATTGCCGATCGGGAGGGGCACCTTCCCTGGGGGCGCCATCCGGACCAGGGGGCGCCACTTATGACCGGCAAAACCTATCAGGTGGGCGCCAAATCCTGTCGGTGGGCGCCGACTTTCGTATCCTGGGGGGTGGGAAGCGACATTTCAGGGGGCGCCATCGAACTTTCAGGGGACGCCGAGGGTCGATCGGCGGGGGCGGGGCACGTGCCCCCTTGCCGCCCCCCTGGATCCGCCTATGGATCTGGTGCCCCCTGAACAGATATGGTGCTGCCTGAGCTGAAATAATGCACCCTGAGTCGATCCCCTGAGCCCTTATTGTGCCTCCTGAACTCATATTATGCCCTCTGAGCTAGTCGGGTGCCCCCTGAGCTAATCAGGTGCCCTTTAAGCTGATCTGAGCCTCCTGGGTTGATAAAATGATATCCTGAGAAGGTCTGGGCTCCTGAGCTGGTATGGGGCTCCTGAGCTGATTAAGAGCCTCCTCACTTGATCTGGTACCCCGAGCTAATCTGGGCAACGTCTTGGTCGTTCTGGTGCCTCCTGAACCATAACTGTTCCCCCGAGCCCATATGACGCCATCCGAGCTATTCTGATCCCTCTTGAGCTAATATGGTGCCCTTTGAGCTAATCTGGTGCCCTTTGAGCTCACCTGGGCCTCCTGAGTTGATTGCGTGATTTCCTGAGCAGGTCTGGGCTCCTGACTGAGCTGATCGGGATCCCTGAGCTTATAAAAAGTTCTTAAGCTGATTTAGTGTCCCTTACTTGATCTTGTCCCCTGACCTGAATTATAGCCCCTGAACTGATTGGAGGCCCAAGATCGGATCTGGCTCCTGGGAGTACCCTGAGCTGGTATGGGGCTTGGGAGTACCCTGAGCTGGTATGGGGCTTGGGAGTACCCTGAGCTGGTCTGGGCGCTGAGCCTGTTAGAGTTCTCTAAGTTGGCCTGAGGCCCCTTGAGGTGATCGGGCGCCTTAAAGTGTTACGGGGCTCATAGAGCTGGTTCAAGGCCCTATGAGCCTACCTGGGGCTCATTAAGCTAGTCTGATAACCCCATCTCTAGGAACCACTGAGCTTGTCTAGTCTCTGGGCGAAGCGTGAGCTGCGCTGGGGAGCTCTGGTCCACGCTGGGGAGCTCTGATCCACATCAGAGGTCCCTGAGCTGATCTTAAATAGGCAGAGAATAAGAATACCAGGCCAACTCCCATAATCTGGGGATGCCACTGAGCTTGTCTAGTCCCTGGAGGCACAACTGGGGGGCAGCTGCTCTGGAGGGCTCTGATCCACACTACGGTGCCCCTGAACTGATCTTGAATAGATGGGGAATAAGAACACAATGCAAACTCCCCTTGTAAAATGGGGCTTAGGAGGAATCAGCCATTGCTTAAACGTCCTGTGATGCTTAGGCACCTTTAATTATATACACTGACTACTATGCTGGTGGATTCTAGGGAGTGGCGATAAAAAGGTGGCACCCGACTAGCTAGGACGGCATCAGATGGGTTCAGGAGGCACAATAATGGCTCAGGAGGCGCAAGATTAACCCAGGGTGCATTTGGCTCAGGAGGAACAATTATGGTTCAGGAGGCACCAGATCGAATCCGGGAGCAGTAGTTCAGCTAAGTGATCCTCGACCAAGAAGTTTCCCAGATTAGATCGGGGTACCAGATCAGGTCAGGAGGCACTTAACACGCGCATTGACGGGGGTTTGAGCCACCTTCGCTTTGACGAGGGGGCGGTACCCGCCCCCTAAGATTTCGAGAACCACGGTAGGTAGCGAAAAACGGTAAGCGGCGTTGGGCTGCCCATCCACTTCTCCATCGAAAACACTTGAACCATTTTTTTGTCAGGTCACATTTAAGGTCACGAGAGGTCAAAACATGCCGTCATAGGGATAACATGTAAATTAAGTTTTTCGGTTATCACATCTGAACAAGTAAAGATAGAGCAAAACGACTTGAACTATATGAATCCTCGCAGCAAGCCAAGTCGAATGATATATAATTTGACCTTGCTAGGTTAAATCAAGGATTTGACCTGACCTGAGGTCAGGTCAGGGTCAAATTATTTAAAATATCATTAGAGCCGCAAAACCAAGGCGAGTCTAATGTAGCTAAAATAAACGCTATATCACTATCCGTTACTGAGTTATACAGTGAAAACCATTTTCCCATGTATTTCCAATGGAGAGGTCATGCCTCGTACCTGACCTTTGGTCATCGATATCAAAAATGTCGGAACACATTTCAGAGAACTCGGTGGGTGCATTATGTGATATGAGTTTGAATCCGATAAGTTCACCCTGCTCAGACTTATGCTATCTTAAACTTTTTTTAAGTCAGGTCACTTGACCTTTACTTGTGACCTGACCTGAGATGACCTAACCTTAAAATTTTTACAGAAGTTGTAAAATGATGGAAAAGGTATCAAAAGTACGGCGGAGCTACGCGCCGCCGTTTTACTGCTATCTGCGAAAAACCCGAGGGGGCGGGTACCCGCCCCCCCCGTCAATGCGCGTGCCAATCAGCTCAGGAGCTCCATACCAGCTCAGGGGCCCATACCTTCTCAGGATATCATTTTATCAACCCAGGAGGCTCAGATCAGCTTAAAGGGCACCTGATTAGCTCAGGGGCACCCGACTAGCTCAGAGGGCATAATATGAGTTCAGGAGGCACAATAAGGGCTCACGAGATCGACTCAGGGTGCATTTTTTCAGCTCAGGCGGCAACATATCTGTTCAGGAGGCACACGATCTACCAACCTCGGGGGCCCAGATCGGCTCCTATCCCCTAGACAAGAGCAGGGACCTAGATCAGCTCAGGGAGCACCTTATCAGCTCAGGGGGCAAGGAATTAGCTCAGTGGTCCCGACCAGCTCAGGGGTACCAGATCAAGTAAGGAAGCACTTCATTAGCTCAGGAGCCCCATACCAGCTCAGGGGTCCTCATCAGCCTCGGCGGGCCCAGCTCAGCTGAGGGCCCCAGAGCTGCTCAGGCAGGGGTGGAAAAACCCGCCAATTCGCCAAGCAGGGATTGCGACAGAACTTGGCTAGTGAAAATATTCTGTGCGACAGATAACGTCTACCAAATCGGAACTCCAGCAGCCGCCGAGAAAACAAAAAAAACTAGCTTTTTTTTCCTGGGAGTTCCCAGGGAGCCGGGTCCTTACGCCGCTAAAAACCTCGATACACAGACAGATCCAGCAGGCAAGGGGCCACTTGACACCCTCTCCCCCCACATTCCCATAAACTCTCGCCTCCATCTGAAATGGTCACGGGCCCCTGAAATGTGGATGGCGCCACCTATAAACTGCCCCTTCCACTCCCATCCCCTCAGTTTGCAGGTACCGCGCTCCCACAATAGGTTTTTCCGTACAAAAAGGCTTCCTCATGGTTCCGATGGCGCCTCAGCTTAAACGCTCCTTTTTCACGCAATCGGAAATCCTAGACCCGCCTATGTCACGTTAGACGATTCAATAGATAAGACTTTCTGGCGAATGAAGTAAGTAATCACAATTGTCTAATTAGTAGTCACGTTCCTTTGCTGTTTTTCTACTGCAGCACTGCGGAGTTCAATGACCCCAGACAGTGTGCATGGGACAGTGAGAATCGGCGACAGCGGCCTTGGGCGACAGCCAGATTTGCCGGATATACAGGGCCTGGCCAGTCCCGACGGCAAATCTGAACCATTGAAATCCCTATTCACCAGGGGCGCCGCCACGGAATTTGTACAGGGGGAAATACCCAGGCTGGTGCTGACCGGGGGAAGCAAATTTGAAGCGTATTCGATACCTGGCAGCATTAGTAATAATGAATCCAAAAATTTGGGAGGGGGAACGTCCCCCTTGGTTGGCCAACAGGGGGACACTTCCCCCCGTTCCCCCGCTTTTAGCGCCCATGCTGTTCACTGTCGGAAATAATAGGTATGTTCCAGACTCTCTTATGAAAATCTGAGAGCTCCTGGTGCCAGACTTTTTTGAGGAAATACCTACTGACCCCTTGAAAAATTCCCAAGATAAATGACGTCAAGAAATGTAACAAATAAACTTGTATTGCCTAGTTATGGGCCTCATTCGTTGATATGAAAATTATGACCCACATGTTACAATCCCTTGCGTCATTTGTCTTGGGTAATTTTTGGAAAAACATCTGGCATTAAAAGCTCTTGGATTTTCGCCACGAGGGTCTGGAATATACCTCAATCTCCAGCGGTGTCTGTCAAATTTCCTTCGCATTATGCCGTATCTCGTTTGTAAAGGTATCTTGGTTTGTAAATGCCTATGTGATTCATCTCGAGTAGGTTGGCATGTGCAAATCGTTTTAGCGTAATGCCAATAATAGCAGAAGACTGGAAAGTACCGCTTTGGGTCCCAGTGTTGAAAGGAACTTACTAAAAAAAGCTCAAAATAGAATGCGGCTTCGTACATGTAAGTATATCCTATCAACAATAATCTGCGGTCGCACACTGTTAAATGAAGGAATATAATGGATGGGAGGATAATTCCAAGTTTCCTTACCTGCCCTAAAAGGGTAAAAGCTGCCCCAAACTGGTTTTTCTTCCCTGAGGCTGCCCGAATGAGCTCGTCAAAACCTGCTATGCCGATTCGGCCATAAACCCCAAAGCAATGGGAGGGTCCAAACTCTCCTATGGCCTGTTTTCTAGCCAACTAGTGTTTCATAATTAATCAATTGGGAAATTTCCATCAGTAAAAACTATTTTGATTGCTTTTGACCATTTGCAAGGTATTTATAATTGATAGTGAAAATTTATTGGCTGCACCAGACAAATTTGGCCCATTGACTCTGTCAGTCAATACTTTCTGTAGAAAGTATACTGAAGTATACTTGATCTATTCTCACATGCATGGGCTCGGCTTCCCCTAAGCAACCCGTTTGGGCAGCATTTGACACTCCTGGTCTTGGAGAGTTGCCATGCTGGAAATTGTGCCAATCAGACCCAATAACCACTTGACCCGATAATGGGTTACTTGACCCATCTTTGTTCTTAAATGTGGGAACTCTGAAGACCAGTTTAGGGAATATGATACCTTCCTAATATGACATGAACTGAGAAAGTCAAGTCTGCAAAGTATGGCAGCAGGCCAGACAAGTCACACCAGCCATCTAAAATTCTCGCACCGCCAGCAACCAAAAATTCACACCAATCTTCCATATACCAGGGAGAAAAACGCACCCATTCCTACCCACAAGATGCAATGCTACCTATCTTATTAGTTAGTTAGTTGAGGACTTTTCATAAGGCCCCTCCTGTATCTTTATAACCATATAGCCATTATTTGTTTGGTTTTCTGTGTCACCTTCCTTGCATCAGTCTCACAAATTCGCACTAGGTTGGTAAAATTTGCACCACTCGCTCCTGTCTTCAAGGGCACTTTCAACAACAAGATCTCATATAAAATGTCATACTTAGCACAATGGGAGAAAGTCGTGTGATACAAAATGCCAAGACACCACTTGATCACCATTTCATCTGTTCAAGGTTTTACTGTCTGCAGAAAAATGAAGAAATTTTTTCCTGTGGACCCTGTCCTCCTTGGTCATGTTTACACTTTATGACACAATCTTAGGCAAGTTACCTATGTTACGCTCAACCCTGCTACACATGCTGAGGGAACAAAGTTTTCTTTTTTGGTCATCTTTAAAACCCACATGTGAAACATACTATTGGTACTGTTGATTGTACATGGGTATATATAACTTGCTTATTGACTGTGTTTAAGCTCAAAATATGTTTAAATGTTTTAAACAAAAGAGAAGAAATTATATATGTTGCTTTGGTTCCTAATGGTAACCTCTTTTAGCTAAACACATTTGCTTGTATTCATATTCATTATTGGCACAAATCAAATAGGGAAATAGCATTGCCAGCTCATGGGCCAATGTGATATCACAATAATTTGGATATTTTTCTTTACTAACAGAGGAAAATTAACTCAAGCAAAATATAACAAAATATTAGTTGTATCAATGCCATATAACCCTGGCAGTTGATGCATAGTTAAACCCCAACAATTATTCTTATTGAAATATCAGTCATATTTTTTGCAGATATGGGCCAAATCCATTATTTTTAGAATAGATTGTCCCTGGAAGCACTATAATTTTGAATAGTTTCAAGGTGTCATCTTCTTTTAGAAAAAGAAACTCAACAGGCCACTAGGAAATAAAATTGGCTGCTGCTGTAGTGGTTTAGCTGTAAGTTGTAAAATTTTGAGAAGCTTCACTTGAAGTATGAAACCAGTGGTTGAATTTTCTTTGAATATTTGTTTCAAACTCACAAAGCTGCTCCTTAAAAATGTGTTTGATACACATTTCCTACATGTGTTTGTTACATGCTTATACTTGCCGAACATCGAGCTATTTCGAATTCTTACCTCGACATTGTTCTGGTAAATTTGCTGCAAGTAGCAGGGCCTTTCGTGTATAAGCTCTCACTTTCTGCCTTTGCAGTTCTCCCTCCCGTCACAGCTGTTGTACCTGTGTATCTTGTGTGCCACTCTAAACCAGCATGTAACTCAAATGTATCCCTTTGCACAATGAGGTTTTTTGAACAATTAGCAGCCAGGGACGTAGGAGCCGGGGGGGCAGGGGGGCAGCTGCCCCCTCAACTTTCATGATTCTTAACCATTAACCCTACGGCGTTGACTGGAAAGAAATGACTTGAAAATTCCCGCTGCCCCCCCCAACTTTGAACATAGTTCCGACGCTCCTGTTAGCAGCTTAGGTGTTCTATTTTCGTATCCTAGAATATGAATCTGTACCCGACCTACTAAAACTTTTGCAGAATCTCCACTTCAGAGGCCGTTTGTATAGCAATTGTCTGAATGTTTATTTGATCATTTTCGGCGGTGGTGAACAGACGTAACCGGCTGGTATCGAAGCCATATTGAAATTTTGACAGCGCCACCTATGATCTCGGCCTGACGAAGGATTCGCAGCGGCTCCTATGAGACCTGCATTGGATGTGCTGTGTACTTTATTGCATAGCTAGTCTTGCTACTCTAGCTTCTGAATCCTAATCTTGACTTAAGCTTTGCAGCAGCCCTCCGTTGTTACCGTTATAAGCATACCCTTAGCTTGTCTCTTGTCAGTTTTTTCTCACCTGACGCAGAAAGAACGATGCTCGTATGTGTGCTTTACCATATGTGTGCCCATCCAAACCAGCCAACATGCCTCGGAATAAAGAGCCCTCACCCTGCCTGTAACCTCACCTCGGGACACATCGTCTCTGCGTCGAGCGAGCCGTCCGTGGCTCGCTCTGTCCCACACCGACCTCCGTCACTGTTCGTCGCCCGCCGCACTTAGCATAAATCGTTCCCGTCGGCGCTCGCGTTCGCCCGTCACGCGCGCGTATGACCCCTGATAGTAGCGGTACATTTCCAAATGTCAGTGAACCATATGTGTAACAAATATAACAGAATATCAGTCTTAGTGACTATAACATGCTAAGGAACTTGGCTTAACGGGAGTTTTAGACAGATCTACGACCGACTTTCCAAGCTTTGTATGTTGTGTTGTACCAGCATGCAACTTATCCCTGGTGCGACAGTTTTGGTCATATGAATTCTGGTTGGCGACAGTCTTGACATTTTTTCCTCCCCTGTGCTCAGGAAATCACGTTATCAACTCGGGAGGCTCATATTAGCTTACTTGCGTATCTACTTGCTTTTTTATTATCAGAGAGATGCTTCCTGTCAGCATAACGACAGCTTTTTTCGTGAAAATACCGATTCTGATATCAGGGATGCCACTTATTTCTCTGACTGACAATTTCCTGATAATGCACTATCGCAGATTGTTCGAAAAACTTCACCGTGGCGAACCTTTGTGAAATTGGATCTTATCTCCCATTCAGCTTAGCATAAATTGTCTGCAATATTATCTTGGAAAATGATGCACCCTTCATATTCTGTACTCAAATCACTGCGAGACCTTTGTTGCTGTCGTGCTGAGTAACTGTCTTGCGTTTCTCGAGTAATAGTGACATTTTTGTCGCATTTTTGCGCTCATTAGAGCTGCTAGAACATAAACATTATTTGTTAAGGCTATGCATCTTGGTTCCAAGACTTTCTACAAAAAACGCAGCTAAAATATAATAGATCATGATTTTTTTAATCAGGTCCCGCAATGTAATGTCATTCAGGACCCAAAGTCTACCAGCAAACACACCATTCCATCGCTTCAAATCCATTCTAACCTCGAGCTACACGTGTAAGACTTGTATACAATACATCAATCCTGTGCACGTGGATTCACTTTTTTGCGGTGCCTCATTAACAGCCCATTGGAGATGACGTAGAAAATAATATATTTCAACATTTCTAAGCCTAACGTCCCACTTCCTAACTGACCAGATGGTCAATGTCGGCATTGTCCGCTGGCGTCTTTCTCGTGTTTCTTAGTGATTTGACATTTGCAAGCTTCCCGCGCTATTTCTTTTGGTAATCTTTTTTGGAAAAACAAGTTCAAAGTCCACCTTAGTTAGCGACAGAAGCAAGCATGGTCTGGCATTTGCATGTAATATATCTTTGCACGTGGGCTATGAAGATCAAATTTGGGTAATGATCTTTTGATCTCAGCTCCTAGGGTTTGGTACTACAATGGAAGAGACCGGGCAAACACGGGGGGAAACTTGCGCTACCGTTAATACCAGGGAACATATGCTTAGGCGCACGGCATACCTCTTCAGTTTTTATACGGGAGCTGCAATGCGGCACATAATAACTACAGGCGGACAAAATTACTCCCAAACATCACTGCCAATAAGGGTATTGCAGTGCGATACATGTTGCATAGGACCAAGCATATACATGTGTTTTGATGAATGGCCATGACTTTTGCAATAATCATTTTAGTCTCACAAAACTTTGTGTTAATATATCAAACATGTGCAGCATTACATCTGCAAAATTTAGTGTTTGTTAACTGACTGAGTTTAATCTACTTGAGTTTAACTGAAAGGGGTGTAACGATGTCCCTCAGGCGATGTTGCACGTGCTGGAGTATTGGGCAGAACACCCATTGCGCAATTTCCTATATAATATGAACAACAATGGTTGATTTCAATCAGAAAGATACCCTTTGAAACTATTTGCTTATCCAATCAGTTGTTACCAGCACTGAAGCAAGAAGCCAACATTCCGGACAAAGTTCCCCAATTGGCGTGAAAACAGTGCATTTGCACGTGCTCAAACATGACGTCATATCTCAATAACTCTTCTAGGTGTCTAAATAATTTTTGGAGCAATTATACTGAACATGTTAAGCAATATGTGTGCAAAGTTTCACGACTGTTCGTTAAACCCATACAGAGATACAGGTTTTGAGCCAGAAGGGGTGTTGACGTACACCCCTTTCGCAGAGCTGCACGTGCCAAAAATGACGTGATAGGACCAAACCGGAATACAGAAACCGACATGTGTAGAAGCCGTGTATTTTGAGCTTGAAAATTAAATTATGTTTTTGCCACCAACGGTCTGTTTGGCTTAGTTATAAGCCGTTTTAAGTCCAAGAGGCAAGGGCCGATTTTGCGCGTGCATCCTTTGACAAATGCACCTTCTGCGGACAACGAGTAGGCGCTGTATCGGTTGTCCACCCAAGGTCATGATCCTGAATATTCAGGGATTTCATTTCTGTGCAACAATCTTTTACAACACGCCGGACAGCTTTTGGCACTTTGCCCCCGGGTATAAGGCGTAGCGCAATAGAAAAACAATGTTAAGGAATGATCCAAATAATTTTGATTTTTTTCACTCCACCCTAATGCATATATCGCCAAAGTAAGAACACGTTCTATGATGATGCTCCTGTCCTCATGATTTCGTATTTGCAAATCAGGTATGCGAGGGAACAAAGGCTCTCAGCCGGTTGGTAGACTCTGGAGTAAATGTCCCATTCCAGCAACGATTGCGACAGCACACTGTAAGTATGTAAAATGGTAAGAATACCGACAGCCATCGTATGTATTTACGGCCCCCTGCAATTGAATCTGTACACACTAGGCACGACAGTCTTGCCCTTGGTTTTAGATATTGTCCCAAAAACGGGTTCCAGGTTCGTAGTTTGAAAATAACTTGCAAAAAAACATTGTTGATGGCTGTCTCGTGACAATTTAGTTTTTCGCAATTAATTTCTAAAACGTGAGGCAGCCGAGTATTAGTGGGCACGTAATCGATAGCTGGGAGCAAAACATACAAACTGAATGTTGAATTACGACTCTTCAATCAGTACTTCGCTCACACTTCAACAAAAACAGATGAGCCTAGTGAGTACAGATTCAAGTGCTGGGGGCTGTACGTAGAACAGGAAGTGGCGGCCCTCCTGCGTTGGTTTTAGCGCCGAGCATAGCTATGTACAGAATAGCCGAATGCCGAATTGGCGTGAGTAAGTTGTTTGTCGCGCAAAGTCCTTTGTGTATGTACAGGGGATCAGAATACGGCCTACGCTCCCTGTGCGACCGGTAATATAAAAGTACGGCACATGTGACTCTACAATCAGATTAGGTGCGTTCTTTGAAATATTCCCACCCAGGATTCCGCGACATGTGACGTCACAACCGTTTTTTTAACCTTCACCCGGGACTCCGCGCGGAACGCTCGGAATCGAAAAAGCAGTTCCGCTCAAGATGGCGGCGCCCATGTACGGAATTCTTAATAGGAAGTTCGTGGATTTGTAATGTTTATCTGCTTGTTAGGTCCACGATATGTTTTTAAGGATAATTGGCAACTTGTAATAAAACCTAAATGAGCGTAAATGAAAGATTTGCGCGCGCACATGTCAAAATAAGCAATGAGACTGTCGCACCTCGCCATTTACGCCACATTCCGGCCTCGTTCACGAACGTTCCGCAGCCGAAATGCGGGGAAAATCATGACGTCACAGCCCCTGGGATTTCGCAGCGGAATATTTCAAAGAACGCAGCCCATGTCACGCACATTGCCTGTTCAGGCTGAAGACACGGATACGCAAGTTATAATATTGACTTAGAACATTTTATGACAACAGCTGAAAATTCACAATATCTGTGTCGTCTAGGAGGACACAGAATATACCATCTCCAGCATATATATATATATATATATATATATATATATATATATATATATATATATATATATATATATATATATTTATATATATATATATATACAAGCTTCATTCAACATGATGGAATATTCAGCGCTGGTTTTTTCTTGGTGAGGCTTTTAACTTTGTTGAGCAGTTTTTTCGCTTGGTTATCCAAATCTGATAAATTTGTGTTTATATATATATATATATATATTTTTTTACATGCTTCTCCTGCGGATGAGAGGGGCGCTTAGGGGAAGGAGAGGGCGCAGTTTGCTGGTGAGGTGTTAGTAGAGAAATTGAAAATTAGTAGACTTTGCGGTTTATTTGGGGGAAGATAGAAAGGGGCATGAGAGGTGCCGGAGGACGGCCTGTATCAACACCTACAGATGCCTTAAATTATATATATTAAACCGCTGGTTTTTATTTTAAATTCACAACATGTTACTTGAAAAAAATCGCAATACGGTACTAAAAGGGCACAAGGAATTGAACAGATGGACTGCTTTTATAATCTGCTCTAACGGTAATATTCCTATCCTAACGATAACTGTTTGAGCTTGAGATCATATTCAATAGTTATCTACGTACAGTTTGGTTACCAGAGTTTTAAAGAAGCTCTTACTTAGTGGCACGTCTGCCAGGTCTCTAATATTACTAGCTATAATTTTGTTCCATGCCTTAGGGGCTGATACAAAAAAGGAGAATTTTCGGTACATTGTCTGGGCGTATGGGACTACAAAATGTTGGGCGTTTCTGGTACTGTGCCTTGATTGATCCATGTGGGTCCAAGTCAGCCTTTCTGACAATGCTGCAGGAAGTGAATTTTGAGCAAGTTTATGAAGAATTTCTAATTGTGACACTTGTACTAGATCTTTTAATTTTAAAATTTTGTATTTTTTAAATAGGGGACTTGTGTGAGCCAGGAGGTCGGCTTGATCTATCATGCGAATTATTTTCTTTTGGAGCACTGTTAGCTTGTTTAGTTTGTAATCGAACGTACTTCCAAAAATGGGAAGGCAATATCGAATGAAGGGCAAGATGAAAGAATTATACAGCAGGAGGGTATGACCTGGGTTTAGAATATGTTGAGATCTTCTTATCAGTCCTATGTTCCGCGCAATTGTGTTTTCTACATTTCTAATGTGATCCGTCCACCTTAGATCCTCATTTATAGTGATTCCAAGATATTTTGTAGAAAATTTACGCTGAAGGTAGTTGCCATCAACGGTGAGAGCGAGGTCAGGTTTTGAGGTGGGGGAAAATAGTTGGTAATTTGACTTTTTGACGTTTAGGGACAGCCGATTACAGCAGAGCCAGCTCTTGATTTCGGTCAGGCTATTGTTAATGATTCTTTGGAGAGAGATTTCATTTTCGGCGGTAAAGAAGAGGGCCGTATCATCAGCGAAAAGATAGAATTTTGGTATATTAGAGCTCCTGTGCATATCATTGACATATAGTAGAAATAGGAGCGGGCCAAGCACACGTCCCTGCGGTACTCCCATAGGGAGTTGCCTAGGGGAGCTTGAAATAATTCCATTACATTTAACATATTGAGTACGATTTTCAAGGTAAGTCCGGAAGAAATTTAAAGAGGTTCCACGGATGCCGTAACAACTTAATTTGGAAAGCAGAATTTGGTGGTTAACAGTATCGAATGCCTTGCTGAAATCTAAATAAATGGCAGCTGATGTTTTTTTGGAGACCATGGCAGAAGTAATGTCATCATAAAGTAGGGCAATAGGCATAAATGTACTTTTGTTTTTTTGGAAGCCGAACTGGTTTTTGAAAAAAGCATCGTTAGCAGTCAGAAATTCGGTTATTTGGTAGTGAACAATTTTCTCAAGAACCTTCGAAATGACTGGGAGAATCGATATTGGGCGATAATTGTCAAAAGTTGATCTGTCCCCGGATTTGTGAATTGGAACCACTAATGCAATTTTTAGTTCATCCGGGAAGATTCCCTGGGCCAAACAAAGATTAAAAAGATGGGTTAGATGGAAAAGATATTGTGGGGCATAAAAGTTTCAAAATTTTGGAGCTGACTCCATCATAGCCACCACCCTTTTTCCCAAGCGACAAAATTATTTGTTGGACAGTTTGGTTGTCTACTGGGCGGAAGTCAAATTGGGGGTAATTTACATCATTGAGGTAAGTTAGTGGATCCAAGGTGGACGGCGGGAGGGCGTTGTCAAGGCGAGTCCCTAAGTTAGAAAAAAATGTATTGAAGTTATTTGCTATTTCTAGGGGATTATCCACTGTTTTGTTGTCCAATTTGAAAAGTTCAGGAAGGTCCTTTTTAGTCTTGTTTTTCCGAGTTAAGGTGAAAAGAGTGTCCCAGAGTTTCTTGGGATCAGCTTTATCTTCCTCAAGCTTTCTTTGGTAGTAGATTTTCCTAGAATTTCGAATAATACTTGTAAGGACATTTTTATATCTTTTATATGCTGTTTCATCGGATTTAGATTTATATTTTATAAATTTTTGGTACAAATCTGCCTTCTTGTTCACACATTTCAGGAGACCATATGATATTCATGGTCTAATTGGTGCTTTTCGTCGATCTTTGTTTTGGATTGAGTGTTTTTTCACTTCATCTATAAGAGCTGTTTGGAGAATATTTGCGGCCAAAATGGGATCATTAATTTGGAAGTAGTTGCCCAGCCTTAGGAGTAATCCTTCTTTAAGGGCATCCAGCTTTCTGAAATCAAATGAGTTTGAAGACTTCTGGTCAGTGTGCAAAATTTTGAATGAGGTAATTAGGTTGATAGTTATTGGAAGATGGTCACTTAAATCTGCAATTAGTACGGAGGAAGACTTTATGATGGATACATCGTTGCAAAAAAGTTATCAATGAGTGTTTGGGAATCAGAACAAATCCTAGTGGGCACAGAAATACATGGGTGAAGCCCCTGTGCAGCTAATAAGTGCAAGAAATAAGCAGTGGTTTCAACATCTTTACATTTTAGTAGGTCAAAATTGAAGTCACCTCCCAGGACACACACCCTACCTTCACTGGAAATTTTATTAAGAGATGACTCAAGGTAATCAAAGAATATACCCGAAGGAAATGATGAGGATCTATACACTGAGCCAATTATGAGATGAAATGGCAAGACATTCTGAATTTCTAAAAAAACAGATTGGTGTTGGAGTGATTTGGACTCCAGGTCATACCTCCTGCTGTAAATGATATGCTTGTTTATGAAAATACCAGCCCCCTTTCCTTTACATTCTGTAGGTGATGAGATTTCGAGATTGAAGCCTGGAAGTTGGTAAGAATCTATCAGTTCAGTACTTAACCAAAGTTCAGTGAGTAGGATTATAAGTGGTTGTTTCTCTAGTTGGGATACAAATGCCTGGAGGGAATCAAAATTTTTGGGGAGGGACCTAATGTTGATGTGAATAATTGGGAAAGCACCAGTCGCAGGGGGAGTTTTCATTAAATCTTTCTATAGTTTGGTAATCACATGCCTCAAGAATTTGTGTGTAATTTGGTAGCCCTATATCATTGTCATTATTATGATAAGCAAAATCTGGGAGAAATCTGGCATTGGTGCAACTATGTTGTAGCGACCGTATTTTGGTTTTGGTCAATAAGGGCAGTCAATTTGGGTTTATCTAAAGCTGAATAGATAGGGTAAGCACCTATTTAGCCAACACTCAGGCCTGCTGGACTGGGTGAAAAGGGTGTGGTGGAAGAAATCAGATAGCAACGTTACCTTATTGTTGGACCAGCTAAGATAAATTACCTATCCAAGCATTGGAAGTTGATTTTTGTATTTTCCAGACTTGTCCCACACAGCGACCGTAGATTTGACACCAACTTAAAGCGTAGATGAGGCATATAATAGTAAAAGGTGTTCACTTTGAATTCAAACCTTGAATCACAATTTTGTAACTATTTAACTCTTTCTGGCAATACTGGGCATGGCAGTGTGCTGCAGGGGGATTAGACATCATCAGTGGTACCTGTTGTGGTGAGAGGTGACATCGGCCGTCCAATTGCAGGCTCACCAATCACCATGCCCGGAGGAGGCATGTGAAGGGGGCGGCCCCACACTCACAAGTTCGGTGACAGGTTGTGTGAGAGATGCAGGTTCGAGAGGGGGCATACTTGGGGACCCAAGGGTAGGGTCTGCTCCTGAAGAGCTACAGCTCCCACCTGTCCACGAACTAGCACCATTTCACTGGTTCATGTCATGGCCAGCCTCTGAATGTGCGGCATGAGGTTCAGTGCTGGAGTGGCCCCTGGCCACTTCACCTCCCGCATCAGTCCCAACCTCAGCAGAGGCAACAGGCTCAGTTGTCATCAGGTGAGCAGCCTGAGATGGGGTGCTATCACCCTTCAATGTGTGGTTGGCAGATTGGGACGCAACATCCTGGGTGGAGTTGCTGTGCTTGTGGATAGAGCACATTTGGGGAGATTCAGCCCTTGTGGTTGCCCGTTCCACTGACCTAGGGGTTTTTTGTTTGGTATGTTTCTGTGGCAGGTTTGCACTTGTTCTGGCTCCTACTGTTTGTCTAATAGCAAGGTCAGCTCTTGAGCCTTGGCCAACACCAGCACCTGATGTGGAGGGTGGCATGGTTGCCCCAGGGGTACTACCAGAGACTGCTGGCTTTGGCTGCTTGCAGATTTCCAGGATATCTGCTTTTGTGGTTCCGACATAGAGTTCAACTGGCCTTGAGGCAGCTGTGACTTTAACAAAGATTCTGCCAGAGTTAGTGTAGTATGACGAAAAGGGAGCCTTGTCCCTGGGAGTGTTGAGCTCTTGCAGGGCTTTAACCACAGCAAGCCTCTCTGCTGTGAGGCTTTCGTGAACCATCAGGCCATGCTGGACTGGCCTGGTGCGTCGCCTATATACATGCATGCACTCGTCCAGGTATGCAAAGCGAACAAGTATAACCTTCTTGTTCCTGAGGCGATGGCATGCAGTGATGCTACCTGGCTGCACATGCAAGCCCAGGTACCTCCCAATGAGCTCCACTGCCACTGCCCTAGTATTTTCACCTACTTGGAAGTCTGGGATCACTCTTCCAGAAAGCAACAGAGTCGACTTCCGACTATACTGTGCCTGCTCCTCAATTTCGGTCATCATTTTGCTCTGCTTTTTTGCCAGGGCTGCACTCTTTTGGTCTAGGTTTACCATCTCTGTCTCGCAAACCTCTCGCCGCTCTGTGTTTTCAGTTGCTACAAACTGTAGTTGAACAAGTTCTGTGCGCATATCTTTCAGCTCTTGTTGCATTTTATCATTTTCACTCCTGAGGCTTTCCATCTCATCCTTAAGCTTATCAATGCATGACTCAAGATTTCATCATCATTTTCAACATGTTCAGATCAAGTTTCATCAATTCAATTGACATTTTCAGACGACATGAGACACGTAAGACACAAAGTAAAGAAATGATATGATATGATGATATGAATGAAAAAATCGAAATCATTTTCAATTTGTGTCTTATGTCTCTCATGTCGTCAGGAGATATCAATCGTATTGATGAAACATTACCTGAACATGTTGAAAATACATGCACAATTTTCTCAGATTTGGATAACCAAGGGAAAAACTACTTCGCAAAGTTGAAAGCCTCATCAGGAAAAAAACTAACACTGAATATTCCGTCACATTTAATGAAACTTGTATCCGCCAACATCTGCTTCCTTCCTTTACTAATATATACATATATATATATATATATATATATATATATATATATATATATATATATATATATCCCACTTTCTCACCTATTCATTTCCTCATCTACTGACTCACCACTTTCGAAATGCAGTTCTCCATCACATGTATAAGTCGCCTGTTGCAGCCCATCCGGTGTGGTAACCATGGCAACGTCCATGTTCTCCTTGACTTCTGGTGGCTGACCGACACATTCTGGGGAAACAATAAAGCTCAGGCTCTAAACGCATAAAATATGACTCCATGATTTGTAGATGGCGCCAAGAAAAGGTCTGAAAAGCTGTTTTGATATTCATTTACATAGGTTTAGCTATCCACCAGTTCCTGATGTCATTACGGCGTATCCGACTACAACCAAATGGGGGAATTTTTATCAGAATACAGAACACTACGAAAACGCCGAGAATGTTCCAAGAACACGGATTATGTTCTGAGAACACGTCGAATATTCCGAGAACACGGCAGGATTTGAACCCGAGACCTGTTGCTAGGAGACACGATAGTAAACGAAAAAATGCAGTAGATACCAGGAGCGGGAAAGAAGGTTGAACTGTATTACTTGAGACCATCAGCTACAGCTCCCGGGCTTAGCCCTAACACCTGTCCCAGTGGGACTTCCATCCACCTCACCCTAGTGGGGTTCCAATCCGAGTTGTGCGACTCGCGAGTCAGAGTCGGAGTTTAACTCAGATTCCGACTCATTTGACTCTGAGTTGAGTTCAGTTGAGTCGAAAAAAAATTGCAATTGAGTTGAGTTGGGTTGAGCCGGTTCACAACACGTCAATGAGTTGAGTTATGAAGACAGCAAGTCAAACTAATCTACGAAAAAAGTTGGCCCAACAGGTAAACATGATGTCAAGTTAAAGTGTTTGAAGTTGACTACCTTTTGCAAACCTCCTTTAACCTCTTTTAAATACCTTCTCCATTCAGAATTTTAATTGTTTAAATCAAGGTTTCTATTTGTTTCAATATATCAATAATTATATGGTTCAGTGGCTTATTTTAAGGGCCCAAATAATACATATACTCGAAAATTTAACAGGTTCCTATCACTGGCCTTGTCTTAAACTTTTGAAGTGGTGGAACACACCACAAAATAATTTCAAATTTCTTAAAAACTTCTCATCTTCAATATTTAACATTACTTCTTTGCTTCAACCACTCCAACAACACGCATCGTCGTCGCTGATTGTTGTTGTCGTCAGTGGTCGTCGTCTGATAATAGTGTATGCGCCATTGCTGTCTTTGAAGAACAAATTCAACTGAGTATAGGTTCAAGCTTAACTAGCCTCAAGGCAAAAAGTGTAAACATCACGTGATAATTCATAAAGCCATGCAAATATATATTCTTGAAATATACATTCTTGAAAAATAACGATATCATGGTAAAAGGTCTCTTTAGTCATTTGATTTCACATCCCACAACTGAATTTGAGCATCGCTTTGACAAAATAACATCAGACTGTCAATACCATATGCTTCCGATTAACACTGATGTTAAAGAAACATTTTCTGTCATCCATATTAACGCCCAATCAATTAAAAACAAATTTGATGACTTCCGTAACATACTTAGCAAGTCTGATTTTAAATGGTCAGTTATTTGCATTGCGGAAACATGGCTTAGAAAGGATATTGAGAATTATTTTGAAATTGACGAATATAACCTTTACGCCACCAGTAGAATTAACGTCCAGGGGGAGGAACAGCTATCTATGTACATAAACAGTATGACAGCAAGAGAAGGGTGGATCTTGAACTTTCCCAAACTGAATCGACATTCGTTGAGCTGACTAATTTAAAAGGAAAACATGACAAAAAACTTGTGATTGGTGAAATTTACAGACCTCCAAGTCAAGACTACAACATATTCATGGAAAAAATTGAGAGTATTCTAGGACTATTAGATAATTGTCAAATGAAATGTATATTGGCAGGAGACTTTAACTTAGATCTCTTAAAAATGCAAGAAGACAGAAAAGTTCTGATGTTTATGAATTTGATGCAATCATACAATTTATTACCCTTAATTTCAAAACCAACCAGAATATCAACACATGGGGGCTCCCTTATCGATAATATATTCATAAATGATTTAAATCAAGTGCGTTCATCGGGTATAATAATTGATGACCTATCTGATCACCTTCCTATCTATATGTGTATCGAAGTAAAATCAATAGAATTTAACTTAAGGAAACCAGTAAAAATTTTTGATAAGAGAAAGGAAACTGAATTAAATGACTTCCTGGTATCCAAATTGCAAAACTTTCAGAACATAACCGATCCAAATGAAGCTTGTAAAGTAATCATAAATGCCTATAAAATGGGAGTTGAAGAGTTTTCTAAGTCCTTTGTGCCTAGTAGAAGAAAAACCCCAATAAAGCCATGGATCTCACCGGGTATTTTGGCTTGCATTAATCAGAAGAATAAACTCTATCGGAAATATATTCTATCTAAAGACAAAGATAATTCAAATAATAGGAATGTTGGCGAACCAAACCATGAGGAAAAATATAAGCAATATCGAAACATACTGACTAAAATAATTAAAGATACTAAGCGAGATTATTATAAACACATGTTTGAGTTGCATAAGGGTGATGGAAAACAAACATGGAATTTACTAAATGAAGTAATTAATAGAAAAACCTCTAAAACTAGCTCATACCCCAAAGTTTTCACTGACGAGAAAAACAAACGTTATGAAAATGAGGATATCTCAGATGGTTTCAACGATTTTTTCTCTTCCGTAGGTTCGAAACTTGAAAAGGAAATCCCAGTGTCTGATGTAAATCCAACAAGTTATATTGAAAATTATACACATCCCCCACATCTTTCGGAACTCTCAACTAACCAGCAACAGATTGAGGATGTTATCAAATCGCTAAATTCTGTGGGTGGTGGCGTTGACGGCATAAATACTCATCTCCTCCTTTGCACTTACAAAAGATGCCTTAACAACTTGACATACTTTTTCAACATTTGCTTGCAAAATGCTGTGTTCCCAGATATTTTGAAAATTGCATCGATTGTGCCTGTTTATAAATCTGGCGAAAACGATAAATTCACAAACTACCGTCCCATTTCCTTGTTGCCCATTTTTTCCAAGATTCTTGAACGACTGATTTATAATTACTTTTCGGATTATCTGACTCAACATGATATTTTGTACCCATTGCAATTCGGCTTTAGGAAGAAGCATAGTACCTATATGCCATTGGCGCACCTCTATGACAATGTGACAAAATCTCTGGAAAACGGTCATGTTTCGTGTGGAATATATCTTGATTTGAAAAAAGCGTTCGATACGGTTAGTTTAAGTATACTCTTACGTAAAATAAATAAAATTGGCATACATGGAAAATTATATAAAATCATTTGCTCCTATGTATCAAACAGATATCAAAAGACAAGGATAAATGAAACTCTATCAAAACCTAGAAAAATAGACACTGGTGTTCCACAGGGATCAATTTTAGGGTCTTTGTTATTTATAGTATATATAAATGACCTTTATAAAGTATCAAATGACTGTACATTTTACTTGTTTGCGGACGACACTGCTATTATCATAACAGAAGAAAATTCAGCAAAGCTTCAGCTTAAGGTAAAAAATATCCTGCCTAAAGTATCAGAATGGTTCAAAGCAAATCGTCTATCATTAAACGCGTCTAAATCACATTATCAACTTTACTCTGGGTGTGCATTGGAAAATCTTGATGTGACTTTGAACAGTGTACAAATCTCAAGGGCGAAAAATATACGTTATCTAGGAATAAATATTGACGAAAAATTAAAATGGGACCCTCATATTTCAAATTTATCCACAGTTATAAGTAGGAATCTCGGCATAATGAGCAGAGCTAAATTCTTTATGTCAACACGTGAATTACTTTGTCTTTACAATGCCTTAATCTTGCCCCATTTAAATTATTGCGCGCTTGTCTGGGGTAGTAATTATGAATCCAGACTAGATAAAATCACTAAACTTCAAAAACGAGCAGTTAGAATTATAACAAAGAAACCCTTTTATTATCCAACGAATGAACTATTTCTTGAGCTAAAAATTCTGAAGTTTCCAGAACTAGTATCGCAACAAAAAATAGTTATTCTATCAAATGTATTGAATGGTACGATGCCAACTGTGATTTCTTCAATGTTTCAACTCCACCGAGCAAATAACACTAGACTAGTACAACATTTTGAAGTACCTTTAGCCACCACAAATTACAGAAAATTTTCTATTACATGTTCTGCACCAGAAATTTGGAATAAAACTTTATGTGCCAAATTTAGGACTACGGAAGATGTACCCCTAAACAAAAACACACTAAAAAAACATGTAAGGGATATCTTCCTTGCCAAATATAGAACAAATAATTAGTAACCAACGTGACCATGGCCGTGAAATTTATAGTGGGGGAAGACATGTGAACCTTGGAAATGGGGCTGCACATTGAAGACTGTAATTGTGTCCCAATAAATGCTTCCTAGTGTATATGTGTAGGTTTGTGCGTGTTGCATGGACGTTGTGCATGTTGCATGGACGTTGTGCATGTTGCATGGACGTTGTGCGTGTGTAAGTGTACGTGTACGTGTGCGTGTGTGTGTGTGCGTGTGTGTGTGTGTGTGTGTGTGTGTGTGTGTGTGTGTGTGTGTGTGTGTGTGCGTGCGTGCGTGCGTGCGTGCGTGCGTGCGTCTGACTCCCTGCTGCGCTTGCTTGCTAGTTTGCCTGCTTGCTTGCTTGCTTGCTTGCCTATGCCTGCATGTCTGCCCTAATTTGCTTACTGTCTTCCGAGTTCTCTGGCGAATGTTACTAGGCCTCTATCTTTTCGCCAGAATCTCGGAGGGGCTAACACGAATCTCCAGTTTTGGGTAGTCCCGTTTGGAAAAAGACTAACAATCTAACCGGTAATGAGCTAAATTATTGTGCATTTAACCTAAATAGACCTGTATTCCTGCTCCCTGTATATTTACAGGGAGCTACTACTGGCAGTTTTTACTAATAGTATTGATATTTATTATGCTTTCTCTAAGTTACTTTCTTTTTCCTAGCAGGGCGTGCCGCGACTTGTAATATTTTATGTTCTGGTGGTGTTAACGTAAGGGTACTGTTGTCGTTGGGATAGCGGAGGGGGCACGCCTGGCTACCCGATTAAATGGGTGGCGGACCTTTTCTAGCAATAGAAAAGAAATATTTGTATACCTACATGTTACACTGCTTCTTTTGTCCTAAATGCGTCGTCTGTCGCCGCTCTTTTCATTTTGCCTATTAAAAGCAAATACTGCTATTGGCATAAAACAAATTGGACCTCTGATGGGACAGAAATGTTGAGACGCCTTTATCGCAAGAATCAGAGGAATTATTTCATGCTACTGGTTTTGTCGGATCAGAGACTCTCGCCTGGCGTTCGTGTTTTATTTAGAAAGCCATACATTATATAAATTTTCTATGAAATCGTGCTCCAATTTTGGAGAGCGAGAGGTATGTACTGTATTGGAGGTTCTCAAGCTAAAAATGGTATTGGGTTTAAAATATGAATATATATTGAGATTTAACACGTTGATAGAATTTCCATTTATATTGTCCTTTGTCATATATGGTATACGTTTTCTTAGGGTTTGGTGTAGTTCTCGGAAGGCCTGCTGAAGATAGGGTGCCATAAAAGGTTACCTCAGGCCTCTAGCCACCTCCATCTTTCACCCCTCGCCTGACGACGGTCCAAGACCGAAACGTTGTATTTACCTCACCCCACGCTTTTTCTTCTTATCTTTACCTTGACGTAGCCTTTTTGGGCTTTTTAGGGTTGAGACGTTTTAGTTTCTGGACTTTGGCGTTTTAGGCTGCCAGTCTTTTAGCGCTTTTACTGTCATCTGTATCATCTTTTTAGGGTCCTAGGTCATTCCCACAACACTCTTTGGTGTAGTTCTTAGAATTAGTAATTGCAACTAGATACTCTAGTAATTATTGCTTAACTTTTGATTAAATTCATGGAATAGTAATGTTTAATTTATGTTTATGTAATGTTTTATTTATAAAAATTACCTAGCATCGTTTTTAACAGAAAAAACAACACCTATACCCTCCCTACAAATACAGTTTATATCATGTGTTTTAGTTTGGACCTCTTTTGACAGTATGGAGGCTAAGCTTTTGCCTGTGTTGGTGTAACCCTAGCCCTTTGAGGTTTCATTCCATTTCATTTGCCTAGTTTAATATGCAATGCTCCTTTTAGAAATAATTGCAGCAGGTGGTAGCTTTTTTGGGCGGTGACAGTCTGGAAGAATTAAAAAGTTATTCATGCTTGCTGGGTAATTGTTAAAAAACGTTTGAATATCCATTATTTTTCTTCTATCAATCTTCCGCTTCACGTCAGACTTTTGAACAGCTTGTTTTTTGTTGGTTTATTGAGTTATTTCTTATTTTCTAAATATGATTTTTATATTTATCATTTATTTATTTTATTTTGAAAACGAGTCAAAGTTTGAGTTGAGCTGAGTCGTGAGTTGAGTCAGAGTTTAGCCGGATGAATTCAGCATTGAGTCGTAGTTGAGCCGACTCACTAAACTCTTGATCATGAGTTGAGTCGGAGTTGAGTCAACTGCTCTCAGCACTTGGAGTTGAGTCGACTCAAGAAAATTCTGAAACGCACAACTCTGGTTCCAATCCCCCTTCACTCCAGTCCCTTTACGAGGGAGAGAGTGTTAGGACACTCCTCTCCCTCGATCTTGTTTTCCATGCGGGCTCCACGCGGGATGGTGACACCTTATGGATGGTGGAAGATAGTCCGTGAGCCCGTGAGCCCGTCGTCCACAGCCGTCTGGATTATTTTTTGTTTTACCAGTATCTTCTTTTATAATCCTAGTCTGTTTTTTTACATGCCTTTCCATGCCGTTTTATCGAGATAACTGTATGTGCGTGTGTGGGTAAACGCACAATGGCTTCACCCGACGGGTAAGTTGTGGTAGGTACTCCATTAATCTTTGTTTTTTCTAGTCCATGTTACCGGTAGAGTCGACGACTCTAAAAGTTTTGTAGACAGCCATCACTCTTTGCGCCCCCAAATCGCCAAAACATTCAAGTTCCAGCCTTTCTTGAAATTTCTTTCAAGAAATTTCAAGAAATCGGCTGCAAGTTGGTAATACTGCAAATACAAAATATAAGAAATAACGGCGTAATTTAGAGAGATTAGTTCTACTCCAGCCGCAGCCAAAATTACCGTAAAGAGCAATCAAATATGGCATCGCCGCTTTTATGCTGCTGACACCCAACGACGTTATACAACTGTACAAAGGTACTCGTTCAACTTTTCTGCCACTGATGCGGACAGTGGAGGTTTGCAAAGGGAACGACGCTTCATCACTTGCAAAAGTGCAGACTACCAACTCAGCATCGATTACTGATTTCATTGCGTCGATACAAGCTAGATTGGTGAATGACCTCGTTCCCGTTAAAATTTGATAAATGACCTTTAAAAATCCCGTTAAATTTCATCATCATAATCATCATCATCATCATCATCATCATCATCATCATCATCATCATCGTCGTCATCATCATCATCATCATCATCATCATCATCATCATTATCATCATCATCACCACCATAATCATCATCATCATCATCATCATCATCATCATCATCATCATCTCCGACGATGGACAATTAACTGCAGCGGAGTTCGTACACAGCAGTCAGAGGCAGATCTTTTGCGATCGTGAGAGGCTTTTCAACCAGCGGCTGTCATGTTCGCCCCAAAGAGGCGTCATTGTGAGCCTTAAAGTGTTATTTTCAAGGTGCGAAATATCAGGTGTAGTTGACACTGAGTAGCCTTAATTATGAAGTCATAGCGAAGCATACGTACCACTGAATTATGCCATCTGACCGGAACACTGGGATCAATGACTTTGACCTTTGAGCTTGACCGTGACCTTCGTGTGGGCTGACCTTGACATATCACCTGTTTATTCAACGCTGTTACGTCACTTCTTCGTCTACGGCGTAGACAAACTGGTACGAAATCGCGATTGCGATGGTCTCAGAATATAGGTCTGACTTTGAAAGCCTCTAAGTTAAAAATATTAACTGACATTCGAACTCATTTACCAATCGACGCGATCATGAATTCTCTCAAATGTGGCCGAGTAACGTCTTCTGGTGGGAACAGTCTTCACCAATCAACGCGCTATGAAATGCTGTTTAATGTTGCAAAGTATCGTGTTTCGGCTACGAGCGGTTCTTCGGCCACCGTGGAAAAACAGGTGGGGGGCCTCCGAGGCCCCCCTCCAGTGCGCGTGTTAAGCATGTGGTGTTGATTCACACAATGCATAAGGATTTTAAGGATTTTACAAGTATATCATAATTCATAGCTCGATTATGTGCGAGATTGAAATGTTATAGAATATTGTCAGTATTTAATTACAATTTTAACACTTATTGCGGCGAAGGGGGAACTTGGCGCGCATTAAACCAAGAAAGCAAATACCTTACAGCCCAAACCTGACATCAACCCATGCTATCTTGGTAGCTAGCTAAACAAACTGACAAAAAAACACACGTTGATATGAAATTCTCACGGAAGCTGGAGGTGTGCAAGCTAGTAAGGCACGCGAGGCCACAATTAACACGAAGCTGGGACTTTATGATCAGAGCCGGTGTCAGCAACACTGCCGAGGGGGCGGATAGCAAACGGGCCAAAATTCCAAAACTGTAACATGTAATTTGCTTCGGGAAAATTCATTTCTAGAAGTTGTGGGTTTTTTCGACCTGGACACGCCCCTGCCTACGATGTACGGTTGACAGGGTTACAGACAGAACCGGAGTAGAGGTCAAGTCACGCTACGGCGGTAAACGATTGCCTCGCTCCTCTATCCTGCAGGCCTAAAGAGGTAAAAGAGCGCTGGAATGTGACTGCAGAGTCCCTCAAAGAACACCATGTGATGTGAAAGTTCTCGATTTGGAAGAAGTCACATTCGGCTAAATTTCTAGCATGTGCAGCAGAGGCTGTCGTGGAATGTCCCCTACTCATTTTGTCCGAGGTGGCCGGAGAACCGTTCGCGGTCGCAAAACACTGCATAGCTATATTTGAGAATTGGTAAGCACGTCGACCAGTGAAATTATTTTTTACTGATAAACTTCCAGATTCGAACCCATATTTAGGTAGCAATCGCGTGTTCCCACCTTCCCTGTACACAGACTGGTGACGCCACAACGTGGAGCAGCTGACTTCCACGCAGCCGACCCGGGTTCAAAGCCCGGCAGCTTCACTGAACAAGGAGCAAGCTGGCTCCCGAGAAACCCTTCCAACAGGGGGAAAAAGTTGGCGACGCCATATGACCCTGACAGTTGGGGCATTCCAGGACAGATCGACCAAGGCTTGACACCACCATATCTAGAAAAAATCTGAAACTTTGTCTCCTGGGTTGTTTTGGGCCAGAAACACGCCTGTGAGAATCTCAGCCCCCTCCGACCAACGGTGACCGAGTTATAGCCCGAGGCATTTTCGGGAGGTCACGTTGTAGACTCATTTTTGATGCTTCATAACTCAAAAACGCATCACCTGATTAACAAGTTTTGTATATCATTGAACTCGTCTTGAATTATAGTTTATTTTGAAAAAGGAAATTTCAAAATTTGAAAATTTTTGACTTTTAATTTGTATGACCTTTTCTTTTTTGAACTAGCTTGACCTTTTCGCAGTTGAAATTGCCTTTTTAGACACCTCAAAAATTTTTATTCATAAAATATATTTCGATAGCAAAAATAAAAAAATGCGTTCTTGCTAAAAGTTCTAAATATTTAGCACCTAAGGTAGGTATGCAGACAGTTTTTGACCACCGCGGTAGTACAGTCTTATGTTTAACGCCGGAAACAAAGCAATTGCTTTTGTAATCGGCTGCTTGCAATCATATGGCGTTGTCTTTACGAAATTGTCATCATGCAAGTGTCAAAATATATGAGAATTAACACGCGCCCACACAAGGGGGTGGGCAATCGGCCTCTTCAGGTTTCCACAGGTAGTAAAAAAACACCTTCGCGCAGCGCCACCGTACTTCATGTACCTCTAACTCGAAATTTTTGCAGCTTCTGGCAAAATTTTAGGTCTGGGTCATACCAGGTCAGACCACCAACCCAGGTCAGGAGACCTAACCTCGAAAAAAACTTTGGGAGGTGCATCAATAATATCAAATTTAGCCTATCGTGGTTAGAATCACATTACATAGGTAGCTCGCCTAGCAAGATAATTTTTCGTAGCAAGATTTCTATATCAATAACCGGGAGCAGGGCAAAGGTCATGATCTTTCCATTAGAAATGCATGGGGCGATTGGTAAATTTTGATAACTTCCGAGAATTGAGAATTGTCGAGAATTGCGATGGAGGTTTTATTTTTACGTTGTCGTGTCTCACTTGCCACTGCAGTTTGACTAATATTCTTTGTACCATACAGACCTAAGCGTGGCTCTAGGTCAAAGCAGGTTAATTTTGACATTTGACTAGGCAATATTATAAGATACATAATCCGTTTGGGCTCAACAAGAGTGTTCCAATGGTGCTGAACATTTCTTTTTACGGCTCTCCTCTGTCACCTATCATGCCACAAAATTTAGGTTTCCACTTAGTTCCTGTAAGAAATACTGTGACCCCGAGCAGCCTCAAAGGTGACACGACCAAACGATTGTATGTAACATATTCGGTAGTGATTAAAACTGGCTATTTAGCGGCATCACTCCCAGTGCACTGTGTCATTATTCATATGGGATTCTCGGATCCGTGTCAGCTATGAAATGATCACAATGTAAAAATATCATGAGGCAACCTGTTCAAGTGACCAAGTCGAATGCGTTACAATTTCAGGACATTTTTTGAATATATGAGCAGATTCAAATTACTTTTTGGGAATGAAAGCCTTTCAGACACGTTTGTTTACATTGCATGAATCCTCTCAAACGTATTCTGTGCTGCACTGGGTCACCTTGCATCGATACTATTTTCCATCTCCGGGAACGATGTAATTGTGTGAGTTAGTGGTGCTCATAGGATAACTTATACTTGTTTCAATTATTGATAAAGTCGCGACATCTTTGTAAATTTTCGTTTAAGGCTGAAAGGTCCATTATTAATAAGTTCATTTGCCCTCGTCTCCCTCGAAACAATGAATCCCTTTTTATCACTTTTAATGGCTGCAATTTTTATTTTCATAAATATTGACCAAGGTATTGCCAGTTCAGTTTTTTTATAAATTTTGTCCAAGTTGCTCTCAGTTCGATTGTTGGAGCAGGAGTCTCACTAAGTCATCGATGAACTTGTCACGGAGACCCCGACCCCACCACCCGAACAACTCCCACAATGAAGGGTTGATTTTAGAAGCCAACGTTTAACGTCCCACAAAGCACAGGGACGGCCGCCCCGCTCAGGTCACCCTCTCACCAGTCAGTTGCCAGCCGACCTGTACGTCGGGTAGACTATTGAGCGCCGGATCATCTCAGGGGAACCGATCCCAAGTCTGGACATGCACTGCCACTGCATGCTTCTGAGCCGCGGGCCGGAGCCCAACGCTCTGCCAACTGAGCTACCGGGGCGTCTAATATATCTATTAGTGTCGTGCTTTTTAAGAAAGGTATTTAAGAAAGGTTCACGAAAATCTCCCGAAAATTATCGCAGTGTTTCACTCCTTCCACTGTTCGGCAAAGTCATGGAAAGATGCGTATTCCAAACGCTTCTTGCGCATGTGCAACCTGTTCTCACAGAGAAACAGCACGGTTTTGTCCCTCGCCGATCCTGCGAAACGAATTTGGCAACCCTTCTAAAAACGGCGTGGGACTCAATATCTTCAGGCCATCAATTAGACATTTTGTATCTTGATTACTCTTCCGCTTTCCAGAGCGTCAACCATAAATTCCTCCTCCACAAAATCCAGAATTCGTACAACATTTCAGGACAAGCGCTTCGTTGGCTCTCATCTTATCTTTGCGATCGAAAACAACGTGTGATCATTAAAGGGAAATGTTCAAATTGGACTGAAGTGCGCTCTGGAACTCCGGCAGGCAGTTTGTTATCCCCTCTACTGTTCGTGCTCTTCCTAAATGATCTTCCCGACACCATCCAAACCCAAATTTTGATGTTCGCTGACGATGTGAAGCTTTTCAACAAAATTACCTGCACAAGAGATGCAGAATTTCTCCAGAAAGACCTGGATCACCTCATTCAGTGGTCAGAAACCTGGAAATTAAAGCTAAATCCCACCAAATGTCAATCATTTAGGATCACCCTGAACAAAAAAACAATTCTGGCTAGGTACAAAATTCGTAACAACGACCTGGAACATGTTCAAGAAATTCGAGACCTAGGCGTTTGGCTAGACACAAAATTGACGTTTCAGGCTCATATCAACCATACCGTCAGCAAAGCGAATAGGATGCTAGGGTTTGCTCATGCGCTCACTCCAGACTAGCCGAACGGCGGGACGACTGAAACCTGCTCCTATTCTTGCAGCCTTCTTTGGCAACGTTCGCTCCATCTTAGAATACGGTAGCGTAATCTGGGGTGGAGCCGCAAAAACGCGCTTAGATCGACTGGAAAAATTCAACACAAATTTCTGATGTGGTTGGCTGCCCACACTCACGTGCCTCAACAAAATTTATCACTCTCCTACAATGATCTACTTGGTAGTTTAAAAATTACTTCACTTTCAAAAAGGCGACTAAAAAGCGACATTCTGTTCGTCTACAAAATTATCATCCACAGAACGGACTCCGCCTTCCTGCTTGGGCACCTACCGTTGCATGTGCCTCAGCGTCGGACCAGGCAGGGACAAAACCAGCCGCTACACTTTCCTTTTGGGAGAGTAGAAACCGTGAGATGTGGATTATTCATCCGTGCAGTTCGCGCTTTTAATCATCATGTCAGCACGTATCCTACCATCGACCCTTTTATCTCTAGTTTCTCATCGTTTAAATCCTCCGTCATTAAATATCTTAGGGATCATCCGTTTTAGTGAACCCATGGTTTTGGGATTTCACTGTTTTATAGCATCATGTTTTTCTTTTAATATTTACATGTTTATTTGAATTTAATGTTTCTGCGGTTGTAACTGTATATGTGACTATCAGTTCATCATCTCTTGTAAATATTCACGTATTGTTTTATCCATTGACTTGAGCTGTAAGTGGGATAATCCTGTTGCTCATATATACTGAATAAATACAAAATAAATACTTTTCACTTAGTATAACTATTGTACATGGATATTAATCAGTCTATATTGTTTTTTACAGGGAGCTAATATCCTTGGATCAAAATATGTTTGATAAGATTTTTTGAAGCTTTCTTTAGCCAGTGGGACCTCTTGCAGCAATGGTATATGGGGAACTACAATCTCATTCCAGGTTTTAGGAATGGTGACTGAGAAGGCGAACGTTCTATACAGCATTTCTGCTTGTTTTTGTTGAAAATGTCGGTTCTGTCTGGTATGTCTATGACTCTCGTGATAATGGAAGTGTCTTGCATACACTTCAGGTAGTGTTCCCTTTAGAAAGCTGTGAAAAATTAGTAGTTTTTGTTCTTTTATCATATCATGTATCTTGAGTATGTTGAATTTCTTGAAGATTGGGGAACTTGGGGCCCTGTGATGCCCTCCTTCAATGAGTCTCACCGCTTTTTTTTGAATCCGAAATAGCTTTTCTATATTGCCTTCAAAATTACTACCGTATATAAGAGCACAATAACCAAGGTATGGTCGAATTAGAGCGTGATATAACATGAGCAGATGTTGTTTCCCTAATATATATTTTGACCTTGCAATTATTCCGACGTTTCTACATATGGTGTTGAAAATGTTTTGTATATGCGTTTTGAACTTAAGGTTTTCATCAAGATGCACACCGAGATACTTGGCTGTCCCTGCTCTTGAAATGGTGTTAGAGTTGACGATAATTTCGATGTCTTGAACTTTTTCTGTGATGGCATATATTTGGTAGTAGGTTTTAGAAGTATTTAGGGATAATCTGTTCGCACTGAGCCAGTCAAAATTTTGGGCATCGTCTCTTTGATGATATTTTTTATCTCACTCAACGACGTCCCAAAGAATAAGAGGGTGGTGTCGTCTGCAAACATATAAAATTTTGGTGTATTTGTGCTTCTGCCAATGTCGTTAGCATAGATGTTGAATAAGAGGGGGCCCAGCAGTGACCCCTGTGGGACTCCGATTCCTACTTTTTCTGGTTTTGAAAAGACATCCCTAAACTTAGTAATTTGAACTCTATTTTCTAGGTATGATTTGAATAATTCTAGAGCACCATCTCGAATACCGTATTTATGCATTTTTGGCAGTAAGATTTTGTGGTCCGCAGTGTCGAATTCAATAAGAACACACTCGTACATGCGTTACACTCCCCTAAATACACTACCTAAGTACGCCTATGACATATCTTAAGCATATAGTATAGAGATGGGCGAATAGTAATGGTTATTTTCGTTCCTCCCAGCTATTCTAGAAGCTGTGTATTTACTCTACAATCTGAGAGTGACCGAGCCAAAAAGTGGCCAATGTAGTTTCTCCATTAGTCCTTATGAACTACCCACCACCGTTCGCGATTGTTTTCACTATCCCGCATAGGAGCCGAGTTC
This sequence comes from Lepas anatifera, assembly GCA_034440635.1. Taxonomy (NCBI): domain Eukaryota; kingdom Metazoa; phylum Arthropoda; class Thecostraca; family Lepadidae; genus Lepas; species Lepas anatifera. The sequence goes on from JAOTON010001517.1 coordinate 85,347, forward strand.
GAGGGGGTGTTTGAGCACTCCGACCAGGGCGAAGGTGGCTCAGAGGCCCACCGGGGCGGATGTTAAACACGCACTCTGCCGGGGTCCTTGACCTGACGCCCTCGGCTAGGGCTTTCGACGTTATGTGCCCCGGTAGGTTTTTGGCATGACGGGTCCCGCTGGCGTAGGGACGTTATTCGCCCCAGTTTACAGCCTTTTCTAAGGCTTTAAGCAAAAACTCGGCTGGTGTTAGAAATACCTCGACAACACAAACCAGAATCACGAGAGCCAATTTACCGTAATTTTGAAATATAAGACTACCTAAGTACAAAAATTATATAAAATCAATTTCTGTTCGACTATTCTAGATTCTACTATTCTCATAAATTCTAACTTCAACGAGACAAGCAGTGTGATGGAATACGGGCGGAGAGGGGGCACTAATTTGGTCTAAAAGGCGTGCGGAAATAAATATCGGACAGTTTGTGGAGCACGAAAACATTTGCCAATTTTATGGACACGCCTCATACACCTAACTGTTGTTTCAGTTTAAGCCTCAATAATAAAAGCACACTATTCAAGCTAACGGCACTTTCGCGCGCACCACTCTTGCAGTCGTGAACTTCACTGTTACCAAGAGCTTTAAATTATGCAGGCTGCTCACGGAACTTGCAGACATTTTGCGTGTGCTTGCGCTATTGGCCTTTCCAGTTAACCTTACAAAGAACTACATCAACATCAAGGGCGGCCCAAGACAGACAAGGGGTAACAAACGCATTGTCGAATTTAATAGGACGAATTTAGATACCGATTTCGGCTGTTTTGAGATTGTGACTGAAGGCTGATTAAAGAAGGATCGTAAATATTGTGCGTGTTAAAAATGTAAAACACGTGACGATGCTCTATCCGCCACTTTTGAAGGGGATGATTATTGCCCCATGACACGAGGTCTGGCCGGAAGTGCCCGGGGTAGCAGAGCACGCAGTCACACGAAAGGATGAGGAAGAAATCTGTCCTGACTTCCCAGTCACTCAGATGGCCACGCTCTACAATAGAAATTATATAAGACTTTCGCGGTGTGCGTGTTAATCACTAATGTCCGTGTCCGTGTCCGTGTGTTAAACAGACTATCCACGCAACAATTGACGTTATCCTTTGTCAGGGTTCGTTAGCAGCGTTTCGACATAAAAGTTTGGATCGTATTTTCTGCTCGCTCGGATCACATACAATCACCATCAGCTGAGTGACAGAATCACTCCACTATCGGCTGATCAACAGAATCACTCCACCACCAGCTGATCGACAGAATCGCTCCACTAACAGCTGCTAAAAAAATCACTCCACCACCAGCTGATCGACAGAATCACTCCACAATCAGCTGATTGACATCATCACTCCACTATCAGCTGCTAAAAAAATCACTCCACCACCAGCTGATCGACAGAATCACTCCGCAATCAGCCGATTGACATAATCATTCCACTATCAGCTGATTGACAGAATCGCTCCACTATCAGCTGCTCAAAAAATCACTCCACCATCAGCTGATCGACAGAATCGCTCCACTATCAGCTGCTCAAAAAATCACTCCACTATCAGCTGATCGACAGAATCGCTACACTATCAGCTGCTCAAAAAATCACTCCACCATCAGCTGATCAACAGAATCACTCAGCAATCAGGCGATCGACATACTCATTCTCCACAATACGCATCCACATGCCCAAATGGAAATGTGTAGCCAGAATCACTTAGAACCGTTGTCGTGCTACGGCCTAGACTGACCATCAGTGGTATAAAATAACCCTACACTTCTCGTTGTTTATGACTTTTACTCAGCACTGTCAGGGCTCTTTTGATATCCATCATCGCTGCGGGGTCGACCCGACCCCTCCTCCGACGATCTCGAGAGCGAGGGGTAATATGGGATCAATATAATCGGTGCAGGAACCGCCCTCCCGTCTCCTACTTTGGAGCCGAGCGTTAACCATGTCTATTGACCCGTGACGTCACACAAGGTTAAAATAAGTCAAATGAAAGCCCATTTAGGAAATCCGCCATAATTCGGAAGCAATCATACCTAGAACAAAGCCGAAGTCACCAATGCGCCTGTCTGACCTTGTATGGCCGCATTGTGACACTTACCTGACCTTATAATAATAATAATATTATTACTATAAGGTCAGGTAAGTGTCACAAACAAAATCGAAGCCGTGGCTTTTAGAGATCTATGGCGACCTTCTTTATTTAGTTCAACTTAAATTCAATGGCACTACACAGATTTGCAATTTTAAGAGTTTAGAATGATGTTTAAAAACTTGACGAATCTCTTCGAAATGCCGAGTTACACCCTAGTTTTGACATTCTCGTTTTAGAAGAACGAATGCGTCTTACATGGGTTTGGAAACAGCATCATAAGTCGTTGGATGAGCAAATCCGACAAAATATTGTCACAAGTTCTCACTTTCATCACCCTAGAGGTATATAAAGCAGCGTGCATCTCGCTTAAATGGGCTCAGAATCCTTAACTAACAAGAGCCCAGAGGGTTTTCCCAGATCACCAATAAGAAAATGGCAACCACCGCCATAGTTTGTCTAGAGTGGAACAGGGTCGTTTGTATCAGTTTTAACTCGAAACTCACTTTACATTGCAGCTTCAGAGAACGTGGAAGATATTTCTATATATACGGAAAGCCTTTAGCTTTCCTGCAGCTTGAAGCCATCAAATAGTATTTGGACCAATTATATACATTTTCAGTGTCTAGCAACACAGGAATTGGTAGATTCAGAGACAGAATCAAGTAAAAAAGAACATTTAGATCCCACCCTTGGCAACAGCGCGATCAATTCAAATAATGGTGCTGAAACCCGGGAATGGCTCAACACAGACCATTTACCGCTCGCAATAGGCCGCTCAGGATTTTTACACGCATCTGTGAGGGACCGAAATAAATCTCCGTAAACATCAAACGGGGCGGTGACACGCAATGCAAGAGCTGATTCAATGAGCGCTACCCACGCCAGGCCCGTGAAGTTTTCGTCGAGGAATGTGTTCCTTACCGCGTATCTGGGAAACTTCGTTGACAAGGATACACGGCAGTATCCATCACGTCGGCGCATCACCTTGTTGAGTACATTATAGCGAGAAAACCGGGATCGAATCCCGCCGACGGCCGCAGTTTCTCCGGAAAATCAGGATTGTTATAAAATATCCGAGAAATATAGGCTCATATGTTTGCACGACATGACTATCAGTCCAAATCAAATCCATATCTTAATATGACTGAATGAACGAAACAACAGAATTGTTAAATGCTTCGAACTTTCCATCTTTCCGAATATTCCATCGTTTTACATATTCTTTGCCCAAAAAAATCAATTATTCTAAAAACCTAGGAAAGTGAGTCTCCGAACCATACAGATCAATGTCAATTTCCACTGGCAGCTAAATGTGACAATGGGCTCAAGCCCCTTGCGCGATATCTATGAATTCCAATAGGAGTCACATAGTAAGAGGTTAATTGAGGTAAATGTGAGGTAAGGTCACGATCTCTATACCCTCAAAAGAAGAACGATCCACCATTCGCAAGATAAAAACTATGCCAAAATGCAGACCAATCCAATCTAATCCAGTTCAATCCAATCCGTGAATCGGATTTGTATTAAGCACAAAACTTTGCTTGCTTGGCCAACAAAGCATGTGGGCGTCTAGCATCGCCATGAGTCAGGTTTAAAGACAGCCCTCGATTTGGTGATCTTAAAAAGGTGAAGGGCCAGGACATGGGCCATTCGTGCTGCAGTCAAATCTGTCGGCTTGCCCCCAGTAAAGTCACCCTGAAACCATGCATGGTAGCCAGTTCCGTGGGATCGCCAATACCGCCACTTATGCAGCGTTTCCTTTCAACGCAACTTTATCATTTTAACGAGACTTTAGCTTATCATTTAAACGCAGCTTATGTCTTTCAATGCCTATACCCATGCTCTCTCAAATCAGTCCTGATACGGAAATAATCGAAACGACGCTGCATATTCTATGGGCTTTACCAAACAGTGATGTCGGAGATGAAGGACTCCATATAAAATTAGTATTATACTAAAAAATAGTATTATACTGTCACTTCTCTTGACACAATACTTCCCTCAGCCATAGGCGGATCCAGGGGGGCAAAGGGGGGCACGTTCCCCCCCGATCGACCCTCGGCGCCCCCTGAAATGGTCACGGCTGAAAAGGTCCCCCTGAAAGGTCGATGGCGCCCCCTGAAATGTCGCTTCCCACCCCCCCCAGGATGCGAAAATGGGCGCCCACCGATAGGATTTGGTGCCCACCTAATAGAGTTTTCCGGTCAAAAGTGGCGCCCCCTGGTCCGGATGGCGCTCCCCAGGAAGGTGCCCCCCTCCCCGATCGGCAATCCTGGACCCGCGTATACCCTTAGCCGCAAAAATAATCTATTAATTTCATTAAAAAATGTACGGGCTTTCTACCGCCATTTGCGTTGTTTGTTCTCACATTCATAGAAATCGAAACCTCCACATCAGAAAAAAAGTTTTTGAAAACACCTTATGGGAATGAAGGAATTGGGGGCCCACTACAGAGGCAGCATAAGTTAAAAAACAACAGTAAGAACGTTTCTTAATAAATAAATCTACGTTTCTTAATAAAGAAATCTGCTTTTGTTTCCATGAGTCGATTTTACCTTTACGTGCAAGTTGCATTGAATTATGATTTGGTTAGAATTGCAACCAGTTGTCTAGAAAACTTTGTCGGGGATTTAACGACGTACCACCTGCGAAGGTCACACAGCGTAGAAAACTTTGTGATTTATTTATAACAAAAGAGTCCCTTGCCATACTGAGGGCTCTTTTACGACCTGGACCATTTATCATGCAGATGCAACCATGTGTGATTCCCTTAGAAAGATATAGGAATCCTCTAGAAGTATCTGTGATATAATACACAGTTCCTAATAAGTGCTAAGCAACTCTTGTGTTACCACAAACAGCGATTTACGTAGAATTGCCTTCCTTGTGTACCGAAATCAATCCCAATGGCCTGAACCGTACCTATATAATCAACGCACCACACGGAGCGTGGTAGTTTTGCGGTGTGGTCCAACCTCTTTGCCGTCCACAATTTCACTATTTTTCTATAAGTACGGGTGCAAGATATTTGGAACGGTTTGCTTCGAAACCCAAACTCCTTGGTGTTTACGTGACTGGCTCTTATCGACGATACCGACAAAAGATGGTCGCCATATGTCTGACCGTTTAACACGCCCACTGGAGGGAAGGGAGGGCCTCCGAGGCCCCCACCTGTTTTCCAAGGTGGCCAGAGAACCGCTGGTAGATGAAACCCACACTAGGACACATTTAACAGAATTCAATCGCGCGTCTATTGCAGGGGTCTAAAACATGGTTACCTGGTCGCTGATGAAACCGCAGAGGCTGAAAATGGTCTCACTGGGGGGTGGGGGGGGTATTCGCTCGATATGGCCTAGTCACTGAGTACACCCCAAAATCCCAATACACACGGTCTCACTGACCTTATAAAGCAGTCTAAGCCTCTTTTGCATCATATAATTTCATCTGGTTCACTATGTTCTTTTTATACAAACATTGCAACAAAAAGTGTATCATTTTTTGTGTATACCAATCCAATTTGTTTAGGACCTGCTCAGTCTACCCCTTCTAAATTAAATAAAACAAAAGCATTTAGCGAGCACCTTGAATTCTGCTGGCTTAAATATATGGCAACCTCACTGTAACTACAACCAATTTACACAGCAGCTGGTGAGAACACAAACGTTAATCAGCAAGAAAGCTATAGTAGTATTTTTGAAATTCCTTCATTTTATTAAGGGTACAATTCGGAGAATAAGATGTATGGCTATTGGAATACCTATAAACATAGAAAATTGTATATCTTAGATCAGATTGAGGCTTAACATGTTAAAATGAGTGTTTACAACTACGGATCTCAGTGCAAATCCTACCTTTCTGTGCATACTTATTTAAAAACCCTCTCACTTGAGCAAAAATTATATGAGACATTTTCTCTGAGCCAAGCAATCCAACATAAGTTGACATCAGCACACAAATAAACTCAATGATAGCAATGCTTAAATATTTCAAAATACAACCACAGCATGATAAAACAGAACCCATTACAGTCACACCAGGACTAGGTTACAAAGTATGGCAGTTTTGGCAAACCTTGGCAGTGTGAACACCGATTTCCCAAGACTGGTGCAGGTGGTGAGTATTTTGGAGGGAAAACACTGTTTCCTGTGTTTTGTATTGATGTGAGCTTTTTGGTGTGTTCAAACTGTTCCATGAGTAACACGTAAAGTACCAATACAAATGAAATTGAAATGATCACTACCTACCTAGCTACATAGAATAAGAAGTTGCATGGTGTAAGACCCAATACTGATACTAAAGGGCCACACCAAAATTGCAGACAATGCAAAATACAGTGAAAGAATACTGTATGAATACCATATTTTCTATTTTTAATGAGGGATCAGTGTCAATTATTTCTCCCAAGTTCAGTGGAAATTGTAGGTGGCTAGTGGTGTGTTATAAATGGTGCAACTTGATTGGCCTCCTGCCATACTTTGAACAATGAGGGATAGTGTGCAGATGCTATGCATATTTATCTCCACAATTAGTATGGGAAAAAAACATTAAATTACCAGCCTTGACCTGTGTCCACAGCTTCTCTTGCAATCCAGTTGGACCACTGACCACCAGGGCCAAACTGACTTTCTGGGTAGATATTTTTCACAGCAAGACCTTCGTGTTGCTGCTTTGTGTGCCAGTAAATGTTTTGATCAGTACCGGACCATGAGCTCATGAGCATCCTTTGTAACCACATTTACACTGCCTTCGAATCCTTTTTCGCGCTTGCAACAGTTTCTCATTTTTCCTTCCCTGATCACCACCAATTTGACGTGCAATCTCACTCAGCCAGCACCCGGACATTCTGAACTGAACATACGCGATCACCCACTGACCCACTACAGCAAAAAATAAGCTGCAAACAAGGACAGCGACAACTTTAAAATAATAATACCACCTAACTACCTAATAATAATTTCCATCTACAAACCTCTCGTACACAACTATGTATATACTACTACAGGGCCTTGGTACACCACAATCTCGATTTTCGTTGCTTTACATAAGATTTGTCCATTAGAGAAAAGCTGCCGCCAGTGTGACGTCAAAGTGTATAGCAATGGGAATACATTCGTGGTAAAGGAAATAATTGGGACATTATCCTCAAGTGAGGTCCAATTGTGGAAAGAAGATGAACATGAGGTTCCGATAAAAATCATTGAGTCCCCTATGGTCATGCTGTAGCGGTAGCAGACCTTAGAAATAAGCGAGCTTTAACATGCGACCCTAGGGGTGAAGGGAAGTTCAATCGCCAGCATGACGTCACAATGCAGGCGTCTTCTGATGCGTGGTTGGGGGCTGGCTGGCACGGTTCCACAGTTCCACCGATCCGTTTGTGTTTTGGGTATCTTGCCACCGATAAGGGCAGTATTAAAGAATGTCATCGGAGCAAGAAGTAAATGCTCCAATCACAGAAGACCTACTGATTCTAGTATCACCTACTGCTCCGCGGGAAGTGAGGCCAAGTGAGACCATCCATCAGCGCTGACGAACTTTTTAGAGCCCATTGAGTTAACATGGGATGGTCTCAGTCCAGCACTGATGAAGGTCGGATGGCTTCAGAGCCGCCGCAGATGGTATCAGTGATGTCATCGCAAGTATTTTTCTAATAGCCCAATGGTAGGCCTCATTTTGATACCGGCGACTTTTTGGGAGACTAGACGAATATTCACAGGGATGAAGAACAGCTACCAGCCAGCGCAAGAATGTACCAGAGTTAGGTACTTGAAGTGCGCACTGCAAAGTACCAAAAAAGGGAATACCGTTACCAAATATGTTAAAACCACACTTTTACTTGGGGAGTTGTATTTGTAGGTACCTATCGTCAATCGTGGTACTGTTTCCCCAATTTTCTATCTTGTTGAATTAAGAAATTGGTCTCAGAAGTCCGTAGAAATTGGCTTTCGGTGGTCGCTGATGACATCAGCAGATCAGTGTTTTTTAGACCCCTGGTCTATTGGTGAAAAATATTGAAAATCGGTCTAATTTTTTGGGGGTTTATAGGCTTTCAAAGACAAACCTGCATTTTGAGACCACCGCAATCGCGCAGTCGGACCAGTTCACTTGCATTGGAGACCGAATGTTGACGTCATAACGCCATATAACCGGGATGGTATGTCAAGGTCACCCCACATGAAGGTCAAGGTCAAGTTAAAAGGGCACATTTAAGGTCGTATTGGCACTTTCAAGTTCCTTTTGCCCAATACTTCCAGTCAAATAGTGTTACCCGGTCTGACGTATATTATGTTATGACGTCATAGTTAACACGCGCATTGACGGGGGTCTGAGCCACCTTCGGATTGACGAGGGGGGCGGGTACCCGCCCCCTAAGATCTCGAGAACCACGGTAGGTAGCAAAAAACGGTAAACGGCGTTGGGTAGTCCATCCGCTTCTCCATCGAAAATATTTGAACCATTTTTTTGTCAGGTCACATTTAATGTCACCAGAGGTCAAAAACATGCCGTCACATGCCGTCATAGGGATAGCATGTAAATTAAGTTTTTCGGCCATTACATCCGAACAAGTAAAGATAGAGCAAAACGACTTGAACTCTATGAATCATCGCAGCAAGCCGAATCGAATGATATACAATTTGACCGTGCTAGGTCAAATCAAAGATTTGACCTGACCTGAGGTCAGGTCAGGGTCAAATTATATAAAATGTATATCATTAGAACCGCAAAGCCAAGGCAAGTCTAATGAAGCTAAAATAAACGCTCTATCACCATCTTTTACTGAGTTATTCAGTAAAAACCATATTTCCCATGTATTACCAATGGAGAGGTCATGCTTCGTACCTGACCTTAGGTCATCGATATCAAAAATACCGGAACATATTTTAGAGAACTCGGTAACCCCATTATGTGATATAAGTTTCAATTGGATAAGTTCAACCCGCTCCGACTTATGCTATCTTAAACTTTTTTTGAGGTCGGGTCACTTGACCTGTACTGGTGACCTGACCTGAGATGACCTATCCTTAAAATTTTTACAGAAGTTGCAAAAATGATGAGGGAAAAGGTAAACCAAGTACGGCGGCGCTGCGCGCCGCCGTTTTTCTGCTATCTCCGAAAAACCCGAGGGGGCGGGTACCCGCCCCCGTCAATGCGCGTGTTAAGGTACTTCAATGTGGAGGTCAAGGTAAAATTATTCATGATGTAGATCACTATAACCCCCACCCACCCCCCAACTGGCGTTTTTCTGCACCTTTCAGTTTCCCAGATCTTAGGGGGCCTATCAGGCCCCCTCCAGTGCGCGATAGTGTCAGACCCCTCTCGAGTGCGGGTGTTAAAATAATACAGCGATACATATGACATACTTACCAGCACATTTCCGCAGCGGAGGATCCCATCCTTGTTTTGTGCATGCTGATGACTGGATCGTCATATTATCGGCGATCCGCACTTGGGCATGACACGTGAACACAGCCGTTTCACCAAACACGTTATCGCCCTCCGAAGATGCGATCCAGAAATCTTCCAGAGCCTCAACGTCGAAATTGCAGCCTGAAAGATGCATTTGGATTTAGGGGAAGATTTGACTACAGGCTACTGTCACCAGATGTATGAACCGTGCGGAAATCTACAATACTAGGCATTGCGCACTTTGCGTGCTTTTCCTGAACTAGACACGGTTTCAAAATGATTTGCTGTATAGTTTGCGCAAAGTTGACAGCAATGCTCACAACTGGGCGCACATCAATTGGGTAAATCATCCGGGTGTTGGAAAATGAGCATCAGCACAAGCACTGGTATGACCACCGGTACAACCGCGTTATAAAGGTGCCACGTTCCCTTTAAGCGAAGCGTCGACTCGGCCATGAGCGGATCCAGGGGGAGAAAACAATGTATACGTCACAACCCGTATGGAAAATCGGTCCGTCAGTCAGTCAGTCAGTTTACTTGGGCACATCCCACAAAACAAGGCTTGTCATGCACCGCGTCAAGTAAGAAAAAAATCGCGTGGTTGTGTAAAACATGCGTGACAGAGTAAAAGTGTAGACAAACTCCATACTCTCGTTAAATCAGACATTCCAAACATCGCCTCTTAAAACCCTCAATAGACCGTGTCTGAAGCAACGACTAGCAGAGTGACGTACTTCGGGCGGAAGAGCATTGTAGCGGGCTGCCCATGCAAAACTCAACCTGCGCTTTCCCGCGTTCGTCTTCGCGCGTGGGGCGCGTAGGTCGCCTATATCCGTTTGCAAACGGGCCGGCCCATTTGTAAGCCGTAAACGATTGTTTCCAAATCAGTGGGAAATTGGCTTACTACAGCGTTTGAAACGAAAGAAAATCGCACCTGTTTCGTTTCAGTAAATCAATATTTGTTGCCTTGTCGCATATCTATGACGGGCTTTTCTTTACAATTATGCTAAGTGAACAGCCGTGCGTGTGGGGCTTTGTACTGCAATTTTTAATCATTGAAATATGTTGTGCCGCGGCCGGCCTGTTATAAGGGCATGCTGCAGCGCAACATGTTGACATTTTATTCAATAGTATAATAGTATGACCATATTATTCAATAGTATAGTTCAATCATGCTTTAAGATGTATGTTGTAACAATTGCGTTCATTTATGCAATCAATGGTCATAAAATCACGACTGATAAGACAACCTGCCCAACTTTGACTCCCGAACTGCTCTAAATGACTTACGTGTACAATTTTCGAGCGGAGGATCCCATACAGGATCTCCCGGAGTGGAGCAGGTGCTCTCCATTTGTGCCACTCCGGTTGTGGAGGTGGCCAGACCACTTTGGCACGTGAGTTTCACAGTGGTGGCAGCGGTACGGACTGTTTCCATGGTGATGTCAGCGTTTACAAGTCGAGGCGGCTGACATGGTTCTGGCGAACACAACAGAAATGGTGACTGTGAAGCAGTTGGAGGTTAACTTTATGGAGGGAAAACACTCAGCCCCACTTCAACAGCAGGCGCAGATCACCGGATGTGGCGTTACACCTCGTAGAGTAGGACATGGGAAAATTAAATGATTGATCGTCCATATTTTGTCAAAAACACGTCCAGATCCGAATATAGAATGTTTATTTGTTGCGTTTGGGATAAACTTGTTTACTGTGTGTTCTCACAAATTTGTAAGCGAGCAGCGCCATTAGCAGCAGTTTAACACACAGCGCAAAGATGAATAATCATTCCACGTCCGTGTGACGTCACTCAGGCGTGAAGGAATCCCTCTTGACTATACCCTTAAGTAAAGTTATCTGGAGTTTAAAGCAGTTCGAGGTTAACTTTATAAGTGGAAAGCATCAGCTAAACATCAACCAACACAGATCTCAGCGCAAGTTTGTGGAAGAATCGTGAAATTTTCCTCCTTTGGGGCGAGGGATTCATGCTCGGATTCATGGTCATGATCCCTGAAGCCACCCCTGCATAAGCTTTCCCCCAAACCAACCATCTGGATCCGCCTCTGCAATAAACGCACAATAAATCACCACAAAACTCACCGATTTCCTGTATCTCCATAGAAACGGACAGGATATCTCCTGGTATATCCGGCCATGTGACGTCACCCAAATCTACGAATAATCCAGTAGTGGTAGGTGGGTCCTGTCGACAGCGCATAAACGTCAGTGGACGTGGGGCAATTACTGCAACACTGCAATGGACTCATGTCACTAACAAATTACCACTTTACCAGTCCGCTTAACCTCATGCTATTGGTTTACAAGCAGGGGTCTACAATTGTGAATAGTTTAGAAGTGTTTTGCCAGACAAGCCGATGACCAGTGGAGGGTACCCCGAAGTGACACAGTGGCTATGGCTAATACATAGCCGGAATCTGTTACGAGGCAATGGCGGGGGAGATTCGAATCCCCCGGCCCACTCCTTTCCGAAATGAAGTCCTGCATCTGGCACTGCCGATGCAAATGTCACGAGTGGAGATGGAGGGAGAGGGCTTTGAGTAGCGCCAGTATGCCCATAAAACTGGTAACGTTTACAGTAACCTCTGGTCTAAGATACATTCAGCACCAGAGGTGACGTCGTTGGAATCTTTTCTGGAAGGGGGAGGGGCAGTCATCAGGTAACGACACGAGAGGGTCTGGGGAAACTCAAATTGTGTAGCCGTCTTAAGGCATTGCACGTTTTCAATTGATGCTGGATATATCAAATTGAAATTTATCATACCGTGTGTTCTTACCACTGCCTTGAAAGTTTGACCATCTGACCTCTAAAAGGTCTCGTGAGCTCACAGGAGCATACAATGATTGCTTTTACAATAGCTTCGCACTGAATTGAGATAAAGCTTCCATTTTGCTTTCATTGTGTTTTAATTGTCGCGGGGAGATATGCAACATGAGAGTACCAACCCACCATTTGACCTAGCAAGGTCATATACATCTTCAATTTTCCACAATGGGAGGACTCTAATGAATGATGGAATGAATGGAATGATCTCTAAACATTTTCTCTGGCTCCGCATAGGAAAGATCTATAGAGGAAAATGTGTACTGCACTGTTGGAAGTGTATGAACATCAATATTGACCTGATATAAAAAAGTACGTATAATTTACCTTCAACTTTTCAAGAGCTTTCGAACAACATCATACATTTTTATATTTTTCGGAAAATGAGATACGGAGGAGGGCAAAACACGCCCCCTACCTCCCCACCCTACCTCCCACGGGGCGTGAGTTAACGCGCGCTTCACTGGGGTTGGGGAAATTCGTCCCCTCCTGATTTTCCTTAAATAATGCAGATGAGACGCAGAACAACAAAATTCAAAGTGCCTTCATTTCCACTGTAGTCATGAAATTCAAACTGGAGTTCGTCCTTAAAAAGAAAATCCTGTTCCAGTCTGGTTCATATCTGAAATTGCCTAAAAAAAACAATTCGTTTGCGTACCGGGATTGTAACCCAAACCTCATATCCAGGAAATATCACAAATCCCAAAAACAATTTGAGTTCAAATCCACATACAAAATATTCCAATTATACGGCCAAACGGGAGAGAGAGAGAGAAAGAGAGAGAGGGGAGAGAGAGAGCGAGAGCGAGAAAATGTAAAAAAAATGTTCCAACTATTCTGGCCGAAGTCGCTCACCTCGCAGGAGGTCCTCCACCACCAGCTGTCGGAACACTCCAGCAGTGACAGCGGTGACGATCCGAACACGTCCGCTGCAACAGAGGATTGGCCAGTGGCGGAGTTTATGGTAAACATAGTTATAAATGTAATGGTAGAATACAATCTTATGTTCATGTCAGGTTAGGGCCGAAAACAGTAGTTAATTTATGTTATATTTCCAGCTCGGCTCTTTATCAAATACGATTCTAAAATGAGGTTCAAGCACAGGCGCATTTCATTAATTTGAAGATGAAAATAATCAGATGCTCCTGATACAAAACACTGGGAGGCATTATGAAGGTGAACAGCCCAATAATTATACACTTATTTCCAACTCATTCTATTTCAAAGGTCTCACACAAGTTACAATAACAATTACTACGGAAAATACAAGCTAAGAGTACAGAATTCTAGCTGGAATTAGTTAACAGTACAATTCTAGCGAAACAGAGGATGTTGGTAAGCAGTTTAAACTGAGCAGAGGCGTTCACACACGGTTCAGGGGAGGAAACCGACAGGATGAGTGCTTAAAATGCCGCGCTGTCACGTTGAATGCATGAAAAAGAGAACTGCTATACAACGATTGACTAATTAAGAGACACGGCTGGACCCAGCTCAATGGTTGGGGGGACAATGGGGTCCAATATAACACAAAAAGTTTTTTTAGAAAATCAAATCAGCAAAAATCAAAGGTTTCGGGTGCTCACTGCTCAGAAACATGCAGTGGCAAGCATGTGCAGACTTAGGATCGGTTCCCCTGAGACGATCTGGCAGTCAGTATTTACCCGACGAGGGTCGACTGGCAACTGGCTGGTGACAGGGTGACCTGAGCGGGGCGGCTGTCCCTGTGCTTTGTCGGACGTTAAACTTTCGCTTCTAAATCAACCCTTCATTGTAGGAGTTGCTCGTTCGGATGGTGGGGTTGGGGTCTGCGTGACAAGTCCCTTGATAACTTAAGTGAGACTCCAACTCCAAAAAACGATCTGGGAACAGCTTGGTCAAAATGTATATAATAAACGAAAAAGATAACACTCCTTCCTGGATCGGTCCCTGGTAAGAAGTAATTCAATTTGCGCTGTCTGAGGTTATTCTAACTCAGAACTAAATTCACGTGACCTGACGACTCCGACACCCCCCAGACTCCACATCCGGCTAATTAGCAGTTTGTAATGCGCTCACGGTCCAAAGTCACGGCCTACTGCGTGACTAGTACAGCCGAAACCCGCCGACACGTGACATCAGACATAGCTGCGCGTGACTGGTACAACCGAACCTCGCCAACACGTGACAGCAGGCATAGCTGCGCGTGACTGGTACAGCCGAAACCCGCCAACACGTGACATCAGACATAGCTGCGCGTGACTAGTACAGCCGAAACCCGCCAACACGTGACATCAGACATAGCTGCGCGTGACTAGTACAGCCGAAACCCGCCGACACGTGACAGCAGGCATAGCTGCTTGATCCCCTCCCTCATTTCCCATTTCCGCCGCGGCAAACTTGCACTGGGTTGACGAGGTTTCTACTGGTACTGGGCGAGCGATCATTCTTAGCCGTTTTAACGGCATCATCAAAACGTCTAAGCATGCAGCGGCCAAAATAGTTTTCAGTATTTCACCATTGTAAATGTCAAACCATAAATGTGTCACCAGCCCAGGCTGTAATATGTGGCTTATTTTGCCTTAGAGGACACCAATAGACACTCCTGAACCATTCTAGTGGTCAAATACATTGCGAGCTCAAATTATAGGGGCCAATTTTGATGATTTGTTCCGTTATTTGTCTGGAAGAAACATGTCGGCTACTTTTGTACTAGCCTATTTGGGGTTGTCACAATTTAGAATGCCAAAATGGTAGGTTTTTACCCCTGTTGTAAGCATGCGTGATCTACTTAACGTTATCGTTACGTTGATTTCAATGTACTAAGGTGGTAGGTTAGAGTGCAGCTAACCGCGTCTACATTATTTTGTATTATATTCTTAAAGAAATTGTGAAAGAATCAAATCTGATATCATAATATGATAGTATGGCCTGTTTACCATCTGTGATTGGTGGGCAGAGGTCGGAAAAAGTGCCCAAGTGTCACCAGGGGAATTTAAAATCAAATTTGGTGTGATCAACAATGTTAAAGCTTGGCATCAGAATGGGATTACTTGCTAGAACCTCTAAGTCTTTCTAAGTCTTAAAGAATGTATTGACAGACTGAGCGTCAACTCTTCTCGCTGGTGGACACAATATTGCATATTTTGTCACCGAGTTGGTCTATTTTTGTCACCAACATTGTTGGCGAGTTGGCAGATTTTTTTACCTCTATCGGTGGGACCGCCAGGTACATACACATTATACATTATACATTAGCTGATACATTCAGACATAGCAGAAGCCCAGGGATAAGACCACAACGGCTGCAAACGTTCCGATGTTCCGTATACTCGCACCATCCTCAACAAGGCGAGGTTTTTCATGAATGCACGTCAAGATAAAAGGTTAAAACACGTAAACAAAAGGGCTAAGGCACACTCACAGAAATCATGCTAAAACCGATCATCACTGGCCAGCGGCCAGCCTGCAGGTGGCACCTCAGGGCAGGCTTGAACGCGGCTCGGCTAACACTATCGCACACCTCCGGGACCACAATGGCTGGAAGATGTTCGCTCTCAAAGCTTCAGGACTAAACCTAGGTTTCTTGCATGTTCTCCTTGTTACCTTCGAGAACATCAGCAACTGTTACCAATTCTTCTGCTAGAGTGCATACATACATACATCGGTTACGATTTCATAGACAGCCAATATGTTCAAACTATGGGTCCTCTCCTCAGCCGCTGGAAGTCGGAGGTCCGTCTCCCCGTCTCCCTCCCACACCGCGTACAAATTTGGTGGCGATGCGCCTGCCTTAGGCTTACAGTTGGACGGAAATGCCGTGATGATTCCATCACTCTTTTTAATTGTGTTTCGTTAGTCCAGAATGACTCTAAACTGACAACAAATTTGCATTAAAAAAGTTTGATCATTGTACCTATTTGATTTTAAATTTGATACAATATTATTGTATTACAGTGTTATTATTATAATAGCATTATTATATTACAATTTTTTTCGTATTTGGGTACAATATTTGATTTAGTGTATTTAAATGCTTTGATTATTGTAATGGAGCACAATCGGGTAGGATTTGGGCTGAGACATTTGGTCCCAAAAGCAGTTTCTACGTCTGCCTCGCCACTCCAAGACTCTTACGGCTTCTGCACCTCGAGGGTGCTTTGTGCCTGCTTGTTGCTACTGACAGCCCCTGAAAGGGCATCTACATGCTAGCTAATTGTTAGTTACAAGACACGCAACAAACTCCCTTCGGAGAAATGAATACTGGCAAGCCACATGAAGGAAGTCTGCTATTATTTATCATCATAGTGTACGTGTTACGTGCTAAAAACCACTTGTAGAAAATAACGAGGGGTTGGGCAGCAAACTAAGCTTGGAAAAGGATGCACAATTTAACACGCGTATTGACGGGGGCGAGTACCCGCCCCCCTCGGGTTTTCGGAGATAGCAAAAAAACGGCGGCGCGTAGCGCCGCCGTACTTGGTATACCTTTTCCCTCATCATTTTTACAACTTCTGTGAAAATTTTAAGGTTAGGTCATCTTAGGTCAGGTCACCAGTACAGGTCAAGTGACCCGACCTAAAAAAAAGTTTAAGATAGCATAAGTCGGAGCAGGGTGAACTTATCCGATTGAAACTCATATCACATAATGGCCCCACCGAGTTCTCTAAATAATGTTCCGGTATTTTTGATATCGATGACCTAAGGTCAGGTACGAGGCATGACCTCTCCGTTGGAAATACATGGGAAAATGGTTTTTACGGAATAACGCAGTAACGGATGGTGATAGAGCATTTATTTCAGCTGCATTAGACTCGCCTGGGCTTTGCAGTTCTAATGATATGCATCTTATATAATTTGACCCTGACCTGACCTCAGGTCAGGTCAAATCCTTGATTTGACCTGGTAAGGGCAAATTATATATCATTCGATTCGGCTTGCTAAGAGGATTCATATAGTTCAAGTAGTTTTGCTCTATCTTTACTTGTTCAGATGTAATTGCCGAAAAACTGAATTTACATGTTATCCCTATGACGGGCATGTTTTGACCTCTCGTGACCTTAAATGTGACCTGAAAAAAATGGTTCAAATGTTTTCGATGGAGAAGTGGATGGGCAGCCCAACGCCGTTTACCGTTTTTCGCTACCTACCGTGGTTCTCGAGATCTTGGGGGGCGGGTACCCGCCCCCCCGTCAATGCGAAGGTGGCTCAGACCCCCGTCAATGCGCGTGTTAATATGATAAGCAGTGGCGTGGCCAAAGTAACATGGCTTAAACGTCTGTGATTGTCTGATGCGACGTGGGTAGTTCTGTCAGAGCTCAGTCTCAGTTGTAGCAAAGAAGATAGAGTGATGTTTGGTCACTTAAAGTTAAATCAGACGAAAGTACGCATACGCAATCCATTCTGGAAAGCTGCAATCACGGCCGGGGAAGTGTTTGTACGATCGCATAAGCCTCTACCATGCGACATCCTCCGTGAGAGATTGTGGTATTCGTATTTCACCAGATTTAGAACGAGTATCATCAGAGAATGGGATTTCAAAGGTATTCGATTTTTGGAAGACCTTTGGAATACCAGATCAGAGAGGTTCATGACCAAGATAGAAATCGAACGGACTTTCCGGGTTCGAATAAGTGTTTTAGATAATGAATCTATAATGAGGTCCATCCCGCGGGAAATACATCACTCAGGAGGCAACGTAAGCATTAGTAAGCCAACAATACCATCCAAGCTACAACTCGAAACAAATACGACGAAATTAGGAAAACTTGTATACACTAAACTTATTAGATCTCCGTATCACGAAACCGAAAACAAAAAATTGTTTATTGTTTATTTGTGTCATGAGCAACAGGTTGCCCCCAATTACAGCTCATGTCGTATCGAAGACGATCAAACACGATCGAAGATCGAACACTCAGCTTATACAGGATACAACGAATCCACATACGCACTAAATACAAATAAAACGTCCTAAGAAAACAAGGGGAGATCACTACAGACTTTTTATATACGCGCGGACTTGAGATCTGAACTGACAAAATGTTGAAATGAATACATCTGAATTTTGACACACGGTTAAGAAAGAGTTCATAGATTGAAGATAAGTGGATACGAGACATAGGTACTTACCAAAAAGGAACCTTATTGAACGTAGCAGCGCAACGAAATCGACTTACGTAAGGAATGTCCACTATAAGCTAATGAAGAGAAAATTAGTGACGAATCACTTCCTCCACATGATAGGAATAGCGAATAACCCTCACTGCACGTTTTGTGGCTCGCAGGACGAAACTTTGCTACATTTGTTCTGGCAATGTCAATGGACACAAGCTTACATTAGAGAGATTTCACAATATTTAGCCCAGAATCGGTTTATGCTTGAGATTACACAACAACAATGGTTCCTTCTAGAAGGCTGCAACAATATCCAATCAATCCTCATCACTCTCGCAAAAAACATGTTGTACAAATCAAATTTCGCAAACAGAAAACCAACCCTATCCCAGTTCAAAGCTGGATTACACGCTGAACTATCAATACAGCATACTGCTGCTATCATGAAGGCTAAACTATCTGGACATGAGAACAAGTGGATTTACCTTCGATTTTTTAATCCTCCACAATCATAGGGACAATCAAAACATGTAGACTGAATGTTGTCACCCATTCGTTCAGAAAGATGATCTGCAAACTCCGAATGCACAGAACACACCTCATACACACTTGGGATGTACTGCAATCGAAGTGAATGTATCTTGTGTTAGGTTAGCCACCGTGTTTCAGCGAGAATTTGGTCGTACAACATGATTGCGCGTGAACCCCCAGCGAATTTTCTAAGCTTGAGTAAGAACAACAGCGTTGTGTGATCTTGGCACTGTATCACGGCGTGGCCACCCGCACCAAGAGAGAGCAGAGGTAGGTGCCGAGTTGTTTTCGATGGTGTGGTGCTGAATGTTTTCTTTGTTGTGTCGTGACTGCTACGCTTTTTGACCTCCTGAACGGAGTGAGTAGGTTGGCCACTGAAGTGTATGCAGATAGAAAGTAAGACAATAGAAAACATGAATAGCGAGATGAGAAGTGTGGAAAGAATATGCTAATGCAGAATGTATGTACCTGTTCATACTACAATTAATGAATGTGATGGTGAGCAAATAAATTGTGTGAAAAAAGCAGTGGCGTGGCCAGGAAGCCAATGGACTATGTTTCAATCCCTCGGTCGACAGTTTAGGGAGTGTGGAGGGGGTACGATGCACCACCTTCAGGAAGAGATACGTATCGTTGGAGAAGAAGGGAAGATGCATGGGCGTAAAAACGGGGACTGGCGAAGGGATGCGTCTTCATTCGCCCTGGTTTGCCACATTTTAGACGAGCAAAGTCGCCTTCCATGGACCAAGATATGACGTCAACAACTCGTAACCTAATCTGAGCTGATAAGGCAGCGCTCGTTTCAAAGCGCATAACTAGAACATGTTCCTTTTAATGGTCTGACAGCAAACAAATATACGACCCCTCCCAGAATTGTCTCGAGTTTATTCCTTTCAACTTGAGTGCGACATATTGCATTTGCGGTGCCGATCAAGTTGCCAGTTCGTCGCCACAAATGCATCATCAGTTCTGGCAGCTTCACTATAAGCAATAATGTTTTAATGCACAGTCCGGCCGAGGCACTCCGACCTCAAATTGTGTTGTTCACTTGTTCTGACACGTGCAATATGTTTGTTGTCAAGTTGACCGGCCCGACCCCTGCTATAATTTCATATAGTAGTTTAACATCACGCGACATTCTCATTAAGTGACCGGTCACAGAATGACAAGGCGATTGCGGGGCTGGTAGTTGAGCTCGTGACGTCTGCGGCGTAAGGTGAAGTAAGGGTAAATAATGGCGGGGTTGTGCAAGTACGGGTGGAGCCCAAGGGGGAGAGAGGGAAGAGTTGATTGTCTCAACGTTTTTCCAAGTTGGTACCTGTTCGGTTTTTGGAGTTGGAGTCTCACTTACGTTCTCAAGAGACGTGTGACGGAGACCCCGACCCCACCAGCCGAACTAGCAGCTCCCACAATGAAGGGTTGATTTAGAAGCCAAAGACTAACATCCCACAAAGCACACGGACGGCCGCCCCGCTCAGGTCACCCTCTCATCAGTCAGTTGTCAGACGACCTACGTCGGGTAAATATTGAGCGCCGGAGCGTCTCAGGGGAACCGATCCCAAGCCTGGATAAGCAGTACCACTGTATGTTTTGAGCAGCGAGCCGGAGCTCAACACTCTACCAACTGAGCTGATTGAACTATCGGATACCTTTCTAGGGCCTAAGAACCCCTTGGTATGCGTTAAATATTTGCAAACTGAAGTTTTCTATTAGTAGTGGTGCCTAAATAGTCACATGGTATGGTTTTAGGGGATTAATACGACATAAAGCTGACGTAAATGTATGAAAGCAGTGCGTTCTCATGACAAATATACTGTATGAAGTTCGTTCAAGTATTACCTCCATCCCCGTCCGTCATCTCCATCACCGGAAGAGAATAGTCGGCGTTTACGGAGAAGTCCTCGTGGAGGACACTGCTCTCCGCTTCTGTCGAGCTGATGTTCATGCGCAGCGTGTAGTGTCCAGAACTAGTTATATCAGAGGCAAAAGTGAGACCTGCGAAAGATTAATCACGAAATTAGAGTTTCATGGTGTTTTATGATGATTTGCTGGAATTGTTCAATTATACATGATCACCGCTGTCCTTTGCAGATAGAACCAGCATATTCATACCCTAGTAATTACTTGGAAGTTCAAAATGTGTAATTGTTTTGCGTTGTAAAGTATTTGATTCTAAGGTAAGTACAGTTGCCGTAACATTTGGAGCATGATAATTTAAAACCCTGTCAGCGCACCAATTAATTGAAACTAAAAGCCAGCAGCAATATCTGCAACGCAGTCATGTAGAATAGACGCTTATACAGCATGCTAATGTTTAATAACCTAATGTTAATGTTTATTTTACGTTAATTCTCAGAATGTTTAATGGTCTAACTAAACCTGTAAACGAAGAGTGACAAAATAAACATTACATAACGATGTGGGGCTAAGATCCAATCATGACGTCATTGGTTCACGGTCCAACACCCGCTGCTGCGACAAGGCTTACCTTGCCAGTGGTTTTCTTCCGAGGGCGTGCCCTGACCGTCCCGTAGGAAGGCAGGAATTCCTCCAGATGACGTGGACTGAGACCGTCGGACTTCACCGCACACGCAGAGAAAACCCAATGTCAGAAAACACTTAATGTCACACCGTGTACGGTGGAGGTACGAAGGGAGAGCAAATGTGGAACTGTTCGGAATACGGTTTTATTTTTTTGCAATATTTTTTTAATAAAGTTAATCTACTCCCTATGATATGAACTAAATATGCGGAGAACAGTTGGCAGCAGCATTGTTATTATGAGCTCAGTGGTGTTGAAATTGACCATTATCTGCCAAATTATTATTTTTATTTTAGATCTAAATTCACACTGAAAGAATAGATACAGTAATAATCGGAGCTTTCGACTTCAAGTCATCTTCAGCAATGATACATTTTTAGCACAAAAATTAAAAAATTAAAAAATTAAAAATTTTTAATTTGTAATTTTAATTTTTAAAATTCTAATCTTTTTAAATTTTAATTTCTAATTTATTTTAATTTTTAATTAATTTTAATTTTATCAATTTTTGTGCTAAAAAATGTATCATTGCTGAAGATGAATTGAAGTCGAAAGCTCCGATTATTACTGTATCTATTCTTTCAGTGTGAATTTAGATCTAAAATAAAAATAATAATTTGGCAGATAATGGTCAATTTCAACACCACTGAGCTCATAATCTACTCCCCTCCCCAGTTAAATGCATCTGGCTCATGGTCATCTCTTATTGCTGGTGATCATAATTCAAGGCTTTCCTTGCCATCACACCTGGCAATAAACCATTTTATCCCTTTGTTATTTAACTAGCGAGCCCGGAATTCTGAATATACGTAGGTAAGTAAAGAAATCCACATGTAATTACATGGAAACTGTATTTACATGTAGCTACACATATGGCCGGCAAAACACGTTATTGATTGGAAATTATATTCAAGCAGATGCCTGGACTGGATTGGATTTGATTGACAACAAATCAGGTAGTTTTAAATGTGGATACGTTGGTGGACTTAGCAGCAGTATTTGGGTATTGATCAAAGTTGCGTTGAAAATCATGGTGTGCAGGGGCGTCACCACGGGATATTTATTGGGAGAACGAACCCAGGCTGGCCATAACCACGGGGGAGGGTTAGACTGCTAATTTTAGGCATGGTGCCCGCCTCTGAAAAGGCTTTCGACGGTACACTTCACCAACACATTTACGTAGGCTCGCGCAAGAAAAAAGGAAGTAAATGCGAAAAAATATCGGTCGAGTCCCAAAACATTGGCGGAGGAAATCCCCTCTGATCCGTGAGCTGAGGTCACGTATCCCCCGTCCCCCCACTTTTGAAGCCCACGATGGTATGCCAACTGACTAACTTGTTTTTTATAATAATAATGATAATAATAATAATAATAATAATTGTTGGGGTTTAATGACGCACCAACTGCCAGGGTCATTCGGCGTTGCCAACTCTCACCCTGTTGGAAGGAATTTTGGGGATCAGAACGACTTATTCAGAGACTCCGCCGGGACTTCAACCCGTGACCGATGGCTTAGAAGACAAGGGTGCTATCCACTAAGCCCCCTCATCCCCTTTTTTGCAACTTCGAATTGGATTATATCTGAATTGTACTGGCTGTGACGTACTTAAACTACCACCATCCGTGTTTCGTCTGACTGAAATCATGGCACCGGCCAACCAGGCAGTGGGGAAGGGGGTTTGGCCAAGATTCTACCGTCAATCCACGGGAAACATGTTCTGAAACTGCCACAGAACTCATTCAGCTCACACTCCCAAATCAACTTCAGCAATATCTGTCCAGCTTGACGAACATCGGGAAGAAGAACGAATGAGAGCTAGGGACATGTGTTTAGTCCAAACTATACATAATTTCCATCCACAAATCACCAGTGAGCATAAGCGTCGCCACAGGCAAAAAAGTGGGGAGGGGGGCAGCCAAACTTCAAACTGACACTAACAAAAAATCCACGTTAGGACCAAATACTGCTCGAATTTGGGTTCCTCGTTGCCCGTTTTGTGCCTTCTGCAGCGGCTGGTTATAAGAATGTCCGGTTTTCTCCCATTTTTGCTGAGATCAGGAATTTTTTTGCCAAAAAGTGGGGGGTCAGGCCCACCCTGCCCCCCCCGTGGCGACGCCCCTGCCAGTGAGGTAGCACTTCCGCACATCAGCCCATCTAGTCTAGTAACCATATTGCAAGGGCGTCATCATCTCACCTTGGCTAGTAACCAAACTGCAGCCCGAGGTAAGAGAGGCGTCATCATCTCACCTTAGTTAGTAATCATACTGCAGCCCGAGGTAAGAGAGGCGTTATCATCTCACCTTGGCTAGTAACCAAACTGCAGCCCGAGGTAAGAGAGGTGTCATCATCTCACCTTGTCTAGTAACCATACTGCAGCCAGAGATAAGAGAGGTGTCATCATCTCACCTTGTCTAGTAACCATACTGCAGCCAGAGATAAGAGAGGTGTCATCATCTCACCTTGTCTAGTAACCATATTGCAGAAGCGTTATCATCTCACCTATGCTAGTGACCATACTGCAGAAGCGCTATCACCTCACCTTGGATAGTAACCAAACTGCAGCCCGAGGTAAGAGGGGAGGTCGCGACGTTCACTGCTGGCTGTGTACTCCCCTGACACGCTTCAACAGCACCGTCCATCCTCCGGGCTGGCCAATGTTGCACAGAACCTGCGGAGATGCACGGAAGTGGTACAACATCAGTCCCCGTTCAACGGAAAAAGCAGATCACTGGATGTGACGTCACACCTCGTAGCATATGACATGGGACGAATCAATTATTGATTGTCCAATTTTTGGCAGAAAGAAGCTCAGTCTCGAAGATGAAATGTTCATTTCTTGCTTTTGGGATAAACTTGATTTCCGTGTATTCTCACAAATTCGTAAGCGAGCAACGTCATTAGCAGCAGTTTGATACACGGCCCAAAGATGAAGGAAACCCCTTGAGCTTACATACCTTTAATGCGCATGAACATTGTTGACCTTTAATGCGCATGAACATTGAGCTGAAGCATCATGTATTAGGCCAGAGTCACGAGTAAAGGTATCTAAGTGTTTCAGTGTTTAAGTGAAATTATTTTGGTACGGAATTACCAGTGCGCATGCTGGAGTTACTGATGTCTTCCTGTAGCCGGAGTACTCTCAAAAACATACTCACGTGCCCGCAAAATCCAGCTAATGAGCTTCAAAGGTTCAAGCGAAATCATACTTGTGAGGAGTTAGTGTTTTTCAGTCCCCCTCCAACAGCAAGCGCATACCACCGGATGTGACGTCACACCCCGTAGCATATAACATGGGAAAATTACATGATTAAATTTCCAAATTTGTACAAAAAGAGAACGATAATCGAAAATGAAATGTTTATTAATTGCATTTGGGATTAGCTTGATTGCTATGTATTCTCACAAATTCGTAAGCGGGCAGTGCCATTAGCAGCAGTTTAACGCACGGTCCAAAGGTAAAGGAATTCCTTCACGCCCGTGTGACATCACGTGGGCGTGAAGCAATCCCTCTTGAACGTACCTTTAAGTAAAGGTGTCTTGAGTGTTTTTAAGGGGGGGCGATTGTTGTGATGCGGTTGGTGCTCAAATGATGGGTAAGCCATGAATTTTAAGTAAATTTCGCTGCGGATGTAAGCAAGGCTAGACATGTCGTCTTGAACTAGTGGGTTCTGAATGGGTTATCGCTGGCACGGCAATACAAGCCCCATAAAAACCTATAGGAAACCAAAAGTCCAGGGGGCCTTGACCCCCAGCCCCTCTCTTCCGGGATCTCCATGCATGCATGTAAGAGTTGGCTATGTAGTAAGGATCAATGCTACCATATGGTAACGAATGGAGTAGGGCAGGATATTTGTTAGCTCCATATACCATAGGCGGATCCAGGGGGGCAAGGGGGGGCACGTGCCCCCCCGATCGACCCTCGGCGCCCCCTGAAAGGTCGATGGCGCCCCCCTGAAATGTCGCTTCCCACCCCCCCCAGGATGCGAAAGTCGGCGCCCACCGATAGGATTTGGCGCCCACCTGATAGCTTTTGCCGGTCATAAGTGGCGCCCCCTGGTCCGGATGGCGCCCCCCCGGTCCGGATGGCGCCCCCCGGGAAGGTGCCCCCCCGATCGGCAATCCTGGATCCGCCCATGCCATATACCTAAGGCAAAGGGGACATATGTGACCGCGGTGATGGCAATTATGATGATTGTGTAGAATTTCCCAATAATTTTTTAGAAAGAAAATGTTGCAAGCACGTTTCACGCAACAGAGAATGTATTAACCCTGATTTTCTTCTGCCATCAGAGTCCACATATTCTAACGCACTCATAATTTGTTAAGGTCGATATGCAATTGAATTGTATATACCTACAGAAAGTAAAACAAAATCAAAAGCAAAACAAATGAGAACTTTCAATTTCTAAGTTACATAACTCGTTGGTTGAATTGCTTACTTTTTATTCCGCGTGGTGAGTTGTTTGCAGCTAGCTTAATGATAAGTAAAGATAATTAAATCTTAACTATTGATAGAATAAAAAGAGCTTTCCCATCAGGATCCTGTTAAACATGGGGTCAGTCAGTGAACACCAGTAAAGTTTATACGCTGATTTAAATGCATGTCATTGCATCTTGCAACGTTACACTACCTGCCTTGAATTCGCTTAATTTCAGTTACGCTGCTTTCAAATCACAATAAGGCACGTTCTCCAGAATCTAAACTCCATCATAGGCAGTGGCATGCGACCATTTCACTTGTGCAGGCTGGTAGGCCACCCAAATTGTCGTCGTAGAGCGGGTAAGTTTTCACAACAGGGCGGTGTAGTGACCTTGCACCGCTGAAAGTTCCGCAAAGGTGAAACAGGACGCCACCAGCAGAGCCACGTTCAGAATGTATGTTAGCAGTGGTCTGTATCAGGCCAGAGTGACGAGGCTGGTATTACGGAACGGGATAGAAGATGGTTCCACGGGGTGACATTTTCAAGGTGTCATTCGACACTGACGGCGCAACAGTGCCGGATCCAGGACAAAATTTCGGGGAGGGTCCCTCGAGGGCTTCCCCGCCAGTGTCTCGGGTCAGTCTCCGGCTATGCATTAACTATAGGCACTCTGACATTTCGGGGGTGTATTGAGCCCCCCAGTCTCCCCACCTGTATAAATATCCGCCACTGCGTGACAAATATTTATCTGAAAAGGCAGTCGGCACGTGGTCAGGACACCAGGCACGCAAAGCTCCACGTGTCATCTGGATCACAACTGTCTGCTCAGTCATTGTTATACCCGCCCGTTTAAAGGGAATGTGGCACCTTGGTCGAATCCTGGAATTTAGTGTAATTAGGCGTACTTTTAGCCGAAAATCATGGAAATGTCCATTATTTCTCTGAATATTTTTATTTTTAAAATGCTCCTCTGTGGTAATTAATAAACGTCTGCCTGTGGATGACGTCATTATCTGACAACTTCTACTATATTCAATAAGCTTGAAGGGCTTTAATTACCTAACTGCTCACCATGACGTCAACCATGTCGTCACGCCAACAGCTGAAAATTGTGGCCAGAATGCTTGGGTACATTTGGGGTACGTTTCAGGTAGATTTTTAGCTTTTCTCCTCGGAAATTTTGAGCTTGAAGTGAAATGATACATAGAGTAATGGGTTTTCTGGCATGCTTTACAACTTGCCTATCTCAGTTCAAATCACGTTATAAAGGTGCTACATTTCCTTTGAGTGAGTATGCAGGATGGTCCCTCCATAAGGTGCCCCTCCATAGCCGTACCACTTGCAAAAGAAACATTCCAATCAGCCTGAAACATGTCGTTAGTGTGGTGAAGGCCAGACCACTTCAAAGCTATCATACTAGGCATTTATTTTTAATCAGCCCCACATTTCGATGTAAAAGTTGTATCGGGGTCCAAAAAGAGGTAAAACACAATCCCAAAAGATAAACACCGATTCAACGGAGGAAAATATCACATTTCCACTACAGCCTCAATATCCGTCTGCGTTCTACTTCAGAGTGACAACAACATATAAAAACAGGAAACCACATTCGAGCCAAAGAAGGTTGTTCAAATGTACTGCGGATTGAATGCCTTTTGTATCTATCCTTGCGCTTAAGCTGTAAAGCCTGCCATTTCTTATATCCATTTTTACGAATTTTTTCTTCTTTTATGAGACCATAATAGGAGCATAAGGACAATGAAAAGGCAATATTAAGAGCAGCTTCAGTGGCGATCGCGATAATAAGTAAGATTCTGGACTCTTCTACTCTCTCACCGTCTCGCCCCCCCCCTTCCCTCCGTCCCCTGTTCTGTCTGTTTTAAACGGTGACAGTTATTGATGGAATAAGCAACGTTGTCAACCTTGTCAATTTTTTCAAGACCCGTTCCATGCATTCGTATTTTCTTATCAATCAATCGAAAAATGAAATGCCCATATGTCGTATTTTTAGACATGCTTCGATAATCACTGCAATCGTCTTCAGCACTCCAAGTAGAAAAGCACTATAAGACAGTCGATGTTCTGAAAACTGTACAGAAGCACAAAAAAACAGCCCAAATTCACGTTGCTTGGCAACATGTAATGGTGACTTCACCGTCGCGATGCCGGAGGCGTTTTACAGCGTGAAGTATAGGAAAATTGGGTACATTTGACTTGCTCAGGAATGTTATCCAATGACCAAAAGACGTAAAAAATACTTAGCTCACTAGTTTGGTTATATTTCTAGCCGGCTCAGACATGCAACAGTCCTAAGACGACAGCGTTGCAGAATATTCAGATACTTTTCCCCGAATTGTATTCCGTTCCCCTTACGAGTCATTACCAGTGTAATATCATTATAGTTTCAACCTGCAAGCCATCGTTGTCATAGTGAAGACACAGTGCACGGTATTTTTTCCTAATGGAAGTCTTTTGGATGAGGATGAAGAAACTACACATATATGACGAAAAAACACATATGCAGCTGTAAATATGCCATTACTCAACGTATCCTGCCGTGACGGGTCCAGGACTTCATTTTGGTGAGGCTAAGGGGCTGGAGCCTATCTTATCATAGCCTCTGAACAGCCTTAGGCTATGCAGTTAGTCTAGATATTCTGATATTTCGGGGGGGAGTTTCAGGCCCCTATCCCTCCTGTCTCCGCCTCTGACACCCTGTACAAACACCAACAGCCGGACTGGCACCCTGTACAAATACCAACAGCCGAACTGACACTCTGTACAAATACCAACAGCCGAACTGGCACCCTGTACAAATACCAACAGCCGAACTGACACTCTGTACAAATACCAACAGCCGAACTGGCACCCTGTACAAACACCAACAGCCGGACTGGCACCCTGTACAAATACCAACAGCCGAACTGACACTCTGTACAAATACCAACAGCCGGACTGGCACCCTGTACAAATACCAACAGCCGGACTGACACTCTGTACAAATACCAACAGCCGAACTGGCACCCTGTACAAATACCAACAGCCGAACTGGCACCCTGTACAAATACCAACAGCCGAACTGGCACCCTGTACAAACACCAACAGCCGAACTACAAACCGTGAATAAGTGTGATTGAAAACATTGTCACCAGTACGGATTTTATCGGGGTGAGGTTACGGGCGTCCCTGAGGAATTTCTACGGGTGGGAAAGGAAGGGGAGAAGGGGGGGGTGATCCTGCGGTGACGTAAGGGCTACCCCCGACGGTGAGACGCTTCCCCCGCCACCGTCACTTTCGATGTCTATGCCCAGTGGCGGATCCAGGAGGGAGGAAAAAGACATTCGTCACCTCCCACCCAATCAGAAAAGATCGGGGCAAAACTATGCTCTACCCCCTCCCTCAAAGCTGTCGACCTCCTTTTTGCCCCGACTCATTATTAGTTTAAAAGTAAGGTTTAGGTGCTTTAACTCTCAACTTCACACAGAGCCAGTCAACTTCAGTGTAAACATTTGGCCTTGAAGACCAAAAACAATCATTTTATGGCCACATCTTTCATCCCGTGATGAATTGATTTGCCCATCGGCTTTGGCTTACCCCCAAACCTAGCGACTGGATCCGCCACTGTCCATGTCAGCGGCTGATCGGCGCGGGTTGCCTTTACGCTCTGACCAGTCGCGATGACCTGGCTCTGAGGTTGGATCTGATGCGTCGTACTTTCCCACTATCTCTACTGGTCCCCTACCTGCTAGCATGATATCCCAAAGCTGCTTAAGTTGAACACCTATCTCACTTCAAAGGCATGACATCAGGAAAAATATATGCCATCACGCATTATTTATATATTTAAACTTAAAATAAATATACTTTTAGCCCTCCATGTATGGGGTATCTCCATTTCAGTGGATACCAAAAACCAGGTTTGAACTTAGTTAAGTTGTTTTACATATTTTTATTTTTGTTAACTTTTTTACGGAAGTTTTTAATTTCTGCCTTATGTGGGTCTTTGTATGTAACGTCTTCTTAGTTCTTAGTCTATTTTGACATCTGATTTTTATGTGACTGCGCGTAAATGGCCCTTGTTCTGTAGGCAATATCATAAACAAATGATTAAGTGAATTAACAATTCAAGCTATATTCTTACTTAATTTATAAGCTTAAGACTTAGCTTGATAAACTGAGGCAGGCAATTAAGCATCTTATCAGCTTATAATCATGTTGCTCGGTTCAGTACTGTGAAATGTATCAACTAAGCGAAGCTCTTAATCTAATAAGTGCTCCATCAAAGAAAAACTTCAAACAAAACACAGAAATTGAACCGAAAACTAGCTCAAGCTCGGAACACTGTGCTATGTAAGGAAATTTTCCTGAAAGAAAATGTGCTGCCCATGTCCAAATAAATATATGTAGCTATATATCATATATACACAGGGGCGGACGCAGACCCGAGTTTTCGGGGGGGCAAACCCATGCCAGCCTCTCCTCCTGGGGGGGGGTGGGAGTGAATATTTTTTTGCTCTGCAGACCTAGTGTAAACACCTTTTTTCAGTGCTCGACAGACCTAGTATAAGCTACCTCTCCAAGTACATGATCGCTCTCGGGGGTAGGGCGGGGGGTTTGGGAGCGAATTTTTTTTTGCTTTACAGACCTAGTGTAAAACCTTTTTTCAAAAATTTCTCCGGCGTTTGGGGGCCAAAATATATTTTGCCCCCCTCCAGCGCTTTGGGGGGCCATGGCCGGAATGCCCCCCCCCTGCGTCCGCCAATGTATATACATTATGTCGCCTCTATTGCTCGTCTCTTGTTACATTGACATGCCCTCAGGAAGAGTAACTGATTTTCCTCTGCCCTGCCTAGACATAAAACCCTGTTGGTGCTGAACTAGCGCGGAGACGGTCTGTGTTGGGGCAGACTTGAAGTGTTCCAATATCTAAGACAATGTGGGACAGCATGGAAAGTGGCGTTAGAAAACCATGCCCCCGGTGAGGATCGAACTCACGACCTTCAGATTATGAGACTGACGCGCTGCCTACTGCGCTACGGAGGCCCTTCCTGACCGGGGTTGGATCGATTTGGATAGGCTCGAGCTGGGCATGGAAAGGCAGATGCTTTGTTCCACCCTCGCCTTGTTGGGGGTGCTTGAACCATAGGCGTAGGAACCGGGGGGGCCAGGGGGCCACTGGCCCCCCCACTTTTCTGTGATGGGCCCCCCGCAACGGAGATAAGAATATCAACAACTGTAATATCAAGAAACTCAAACTGGCCCTATAACTTGCCCCTCAATCAAGGGGCCCCGGAGTATTGGTCTGGAGGGAGCAATTATTTTAGGGGCCTCCAAATGGTGATTTCTGAGGGCCCCCGAAAGTGTGGATGCAGTGGTGTAGCCAAGGGACCCTAGGCGTCCGCAGACCCCTCCCTCTTGGGCCAATCTGAACCACTGCAAAGGATTCTCTGATCACGGGGCCCCCAGAGTCAGTCTCAGGGGCACCTGAAGATTCGTTCTCAGGGCGTCCCGGTTCGGCCTCAAGGCCCTCGCCCTGAGAGTCGGTCTCAAGGCCCCCCGAAAGTAGATTTCGGGGACGCCAGAGGGTTGGTCTCAGGGGGCCCCAAATGTCGGTATCAGGGGCCCCGGGAGTCTGTCTCAGGGGAGGGGGCCGAGCTAGTCTCAGGGGCCCCCAGAGAGTGGTTCTCAGGGCCCCGCAAAAGTCTATTTCAGGAGGCCCCTGAGAGTCAGTCTCAGAGAAACCCAAGAGTCGGTCAAGGGGACCCCAAGAGTTTGTCTTAGGGGACCCCGAGATGCGGTCTCAGGGGTCCCCCTGAGAGTCTGTCTCAGAGAACCCAAAGAGTCAGTCTCAGAGCACCCCAAGTGTCGGTCTCAGGGGGCTCTCATAGTCTCACGGGCTTCTCTCTCAGGGTCTATATTTATTTTCAGGTGGCCCTGAGAGTTAATCCAGGGGTCCGAGAGTTAGTCTAATGTGATCCGCAGAGTGCTGGTTTCAGAGGGCCCCAGAAGGGTAGTTTTGGGAGCCCTCAAGATTTAGCCTCAGGCTGTGACCCCCCCCCCACCCCGAGTTTTGGTATAAGTGGCCCCGAGAGTCAATCTCAGGGAACACTCAAAAGTTAGTCTCAGCGCTAGAGGGCTCCCGGTTGTTAGTCTCAGGGACATCCGAGAGTTAATCTCAGGGTTCTGAGAGTAATTCCCAGAGGTGCTCCCGAGTTTTGGTCTCACGGGCCCGGAGTTAGCCTTAGACCCGCGAGAGCTAATCTGTAGCCTCCGAGTCAGTCTCAGGAACGCCAAAGACTCAGTCTCAGAGGTGATTCCTCCACCCCCCCCGGCGTGTTTGTCTCAGGGGCGCCCGAGAGTAAGTCTCACAGGGCTATCGAAAGTCATTCCCAGCCCCCCCCTCCCCCACCCCAAAAACAGCCTCAGGGGACCCCAAGAGCTAATCTGGATGGCCACGATAGTTAGTCTGAGCTCCCCCTCCAGAGCAAATCTGGGGGCTCAATAATTATTCTCAGAGGAGCTGCCGATAACTAATCTCAGGAGCCCCGAGAGATTCTCAGGGGCCCCCAGTTTTGATCAAGTGACGCCGTGAAACGGTCACAGAGACCCCCTGAGATCTAATCGGGAGAGCGGCCGAAAATTAGCTTTGAGAGTGTCGCCAAGTGTTGGTCTTAGGTGGCCCCAGAGCTCAAATTTAAATCTCCAAAATCATATGCCTCGGAAAAAATGTATCTACCCCTATTGCGTACTAAAAAAGACAAATTGAAACATGTCGATCTGGCACCATTATCGAAGGAAAGGCAAAAATTAATATAATTTTACCATAAGAGCAAATCGAACAGGGAATTTGACACTTCAGTCAATTTTTAATATATTAGCTTAACACCAATAACTACATTCCTAAATATTCCTAAATAAACAACTTTCAAATATTTTCGTAGGAAACCAGACAAACAAGGGTAATAACAGAAATTGATCAGCATAATCCCAAAAAGAAAACTAGGCATGGAAGGTTAAAAATAACAATAACAGATTGAGCCAAGGCGATAGATATCTTCGGCGCCTTTTGTCTTGGTAATTTGCTCGTTTACAAGATAGCAAGGGTAAGAAAGTAACTGGATCTCAACAGGATCTGCCGAGGGAATAGAGGCTATGTAACGTTCGGGACACACTACCCTATCACTTGTATTTTTATTCGTTTTGTTCCGTTTCATTGGAAATTTCCAGATTAAAGAGTTCATGGATTCGACACCGGGAAATAATTGCTAATCATTTCCCGTAAAAGACCATTTCTTCGTACTCAAAACGACTGACCTCCAATAGCATGTCTGATTACCCGAGTGAATTGAGGTAGACTCAGGTTTAACATCATGCGCGCATCAAACATTGAACTTCCCGAAATGTGGCACAAAGCTGTTATTATAGCCACGCTACCATATAAGGTATGGGCCATCCTTAATATTTGGTGACCTTAGTTTACCAACACTTGGTCGGATCGAAAAAAATCAAGCCATAAACAAAATAAGAATAAAAGCTTAAGCAGGCAGAACAACATTTCCTTCGTGTGAATGTTATAATACCATACAAAATATATAGGAGATGGGCCCCGGTTACTAAGGGGCCCCGGCCTGGGGCGCCCCGACGGTAGTCGGACCCCCCTGGGCCGAATCCTGGCTACGCCACTGTGTTTTGAGACTCTATATCAGCCACCCTGGGACCCCCCTAAGCCCTGAGCTAATCTGGGTACCCCTGTGCTTACCTGGGGCCTCTGATCTGGTATGGGGCCCTGAACTCTTCTAGGGTCCCTGGGCTAAGCTGGGGGCCGTGAGCTTGAATGGAGCCCCCTGAGCTGGTATAAGAGGGGACCCTATATCAGCCGATCTGGGCCCCTGAGCTGAGCTGGCCTGTGCTGAACAAGAGCCCTGAGCTGGTCTGGGCCCCTGAACTGTTCTAGTTATTGAGCTAAGCTGGGATCCCTGAGCTTGAACAAGCTCCTTGAGCTGTTTTGAGACCCTACATAAGTCGACCTGGGGACCTCCGAGCTGAACCGGGCCCCTAAGCTAATCTGGCACCCTGTGCGAATCTGGGGCTCCCCTGTGATGAGCTTCTAGGGGTCCTGTGCTTATGTAGGGTCCCTTGATAAGCTGGTTCCGAGGCTAATGCACTGGTCTAGGCCCTTGAGCTGACTGACCTGGGTTTCTGAGCCATGGTCTGGACCTTGGCCCTCCGAGATAATTTGGCGGCCCCTGGGCGGCATGGGCATAGGAACTGGGGGTCAGGGGGATACTGCCCCCTTTTTGAGGTGGACCCCGCAACGAAGATAAAAATATCAGCAACTGTAATATAGAACAAGAAACCCCAAACGGGCCCGATAGCTTGTCTGGCAACGTTCAAGTTCGATAGTACGCTGCCTGCAAGCCTCTGGAGGAGGAGCGCTTCGTAAAAAAAGCCAAGGCACCTACTACCCGAGTGTTTCCAAATGAGTCCCGAGAACTGGCCCAATCAAACTCCATCCCATACCAATCCTAACACAAAACATGAATCGGACACGGACCCCGCACCAAATGCCGAGCAACAGTCGTCCCTGAGCCATCGAAAGGCGCGATGTCTTTCGATGCCAGGGTTATATGGCGTCGCTAACTCTTTCCCTGTTGGAAGGGTTTCTTGGGGGTCAAATTGTTCCTTGCACAAGGAATCTGCCGTGCCTTAAACCCGGGTTGGTTGCGTGGAAAGTAAGGTTACTAACCACTATAACACCATGCCCACACATCCTCGGCATCACAAAGCTGGCTATCAAGTACCTACATTGCACTTGCAGTCATGCTGGAACTCTGCATTTTAGGCATCGAAATATAGCTAGGCGTATTTATTGTGATCAGCCTTTACCCAAATCAATCTCTAATGATGGCAAGTAGGGATCCGTAATAAACTAAATTCCCATTTTTGTCATCAAAACAAGGAAATACAAGTTGATTAGTCATAGCGAAGTGAGGCTATTTGGTATCAAAGCATTGTCTGTAGTTTTCTTAACAGTTTTTAATTTTTTAAATGTGATGAAAAGGGCCTAAACATCTGTAAATATAAAAAACGTACTCGTGGCAAAAAATGATTGAAATCCTCCAAAAGAGCTTAACAATGTATTTCATATTTGAAAAAGGGTCCATGTAAAAAAACAAAAAGTTTTTTTGACGTTTTTCTGTGATTTATTAGATCATAATAGGTACAGCTCGAAATCATAGGGCAAAATTTAATTCCTCAATTTTCCATATATTGACATCCTAGTGTGCATGCGTGCCTTATTAACACCAAACGAGCTAACTAATTTTTTCATAATTATGGGCCCCCGTGGACTGGGGCCCCCCCTGAGGTGGGCCCCCTCTAAGGTTGGTCCCCCACTTTTCAAACCGTTCCTACGCCCCTGGCTTGAACATTATATTGCTTTTTTCCGGCAGCCCCAGAAATAGCGTCGTAAAATGCCGCCGTACTCGCCACACCTTATCCTTCTTGGATACCGCAACTTTTCAATAAAACAAAATTGTTTGAATAATTTCAGATCAAGTCACCAGGTCAGGTCAAGTGACTTTACGTCCAAAAATGTTTCACGTTGTGGCAACGGTGAAATCAGGTTAAGCGAAGCTATTGATTTGATATTCATATCACGTTAAGGAGTAACCGATAACCACAAGTTGAAATAACAGGATTTTTTGTATATTGATAACATAGGTACTGAATTCAACTTTTTTCTTCCAATTTTCCTATTTGGCCCCTTTAAGTAAGTTGTTACATCGAGGGCATCGGCAAAGATTGATGGGGCCGGACAACACAAAGGCTTGTGCCTCTATCACTCGCCTGGTTTTACATTTCCTAATGCTCGTGCATGCATTTAACTGGGCTTAATGCCGGTAGCGTAAATGAAATAAGCCTGTCTTTTGTAAGCTGTTGAATTTACCCTAAGGTCCGCCGGGGATGAAATTCAGGGAATATGCATACTTATCTATCTAGGTTAACTTCTAAATCGTCAACAATAAAATAATGAAATGTGTATGTCCCAAAAGTGTATATTTATGTGCAATTTGAAGTGGAATAACCCGAATGCTAATACACGCCCCAGTGGGCCACCGATCCAACTTTGCCAGCTTTGGGGGTTTCAGACACGCTCCCTGGCCTCGGCTCCTCGCGGGATGGCGAACAAACGCCAACGGAGTTAAACAGCCCGTTGGGAACAATGAAGGAGCTGCACCAGTCCCCTCCTAACTCAGTTCTATGTTGAGGTTATGACAGGGTAATGATTGTGACAGGCTATTGATTGATGATTTGGACTTTAAAGCCATATGTAACCAACTGGAAAACGTATTTTTGGGTCTAGCGTCTTATTGGCTTAATTTAAAGCTCATTTGTGGGCGTCATTCACTCCTTCTCGTTCACAGCGAATCGAATGATATGACATAAGTGTATTAGGTAAACATGTAAAATTGCCCTGACCCAGAGCTGGATCCCAGTGCGCGAGGGGAAAGGGAAAAAGGCATTTCCGCCGCCCCCCAACGGAAGGGCTGGGGCAAATAATGTTTTGCCCCCCCCCAATTTGACCTCCCTTTTGCCTTGGCTCCTTTTTAAATTATAAGCAAGGTTCATGTGCTTCAGCTGAACCAGTCAACTTCAAACAAAACCCGTCAACTTTAGTGCAAACATTGGGTCTTGGTCCTTTCGATATCTAAAATTGCTTTTGAGTGAATGAATGATGTTTGGATAGCAAAAGGAAGCATGTTGTTTTACATTTTTCACTCTCTGACTTTTTTGTTTGTTTTTTGTTTTGTTTTGGTTTTTTGCTTTTTGTTTACCGACTTAGGTCAACCCCAAAACCTACCGTCTAGTTAAATATTGCCCAAATCGATCACTGCGTGAAGTTTTTTTCTTTCTTTTCAATTTTGGTTTCACCCCAAACCTACCAGCTAGATCCGCCACCGACCTGACCTATGGACCGCTGGTGCCACCTAAGGTCAGGTCAAGGTTCACATCTGGTCAATCATAGTCAAGATGCATATAAATAGACTCGCATTTATAATCCATGTGAATTACTCGTAAAAGTATTAAAATTGTGGTACTGGTTCGTCCGTGATATAGATACTGTGATATCAACGAGATAAATCAAAGTCATTAACTGCTTACACTGGTGCCATTTAAAAAAATGTTCGAGGTGAGGTCACATGATAAGACGTCGTAACTTAACCTGAAATTACCGAAACTTAAGATTTTAGGAAAAGTTGCGAAATCAATCACGGATAGTTGTTTGTATAGCTTTGTTTGTAATACGGTCAAGGTTTGATAGCAAATATAAATATATTATAAATAAGATATTCAACAAACGAAAGTATGAAAGAGTGATCATGACATGCAGCCAGAAGCTCACGAGTTGAAAATGATACCCAAGTCGGCCATAATGCGGAGTTTTCACCATCCAGCTACCAAATGTCTACCAACATGACCTGATTTGTGACCTCAGCTATCCAAATAAAGAGTTCGTAGAAAACAAACAATTATACGGGTAGCGTGTAGTAGCTTGTATCCTAGGGTTTCACACGAAACATGTAAAAGATAAAAGTAGGACTTAAACATTTTAAAGAGGAGGTCAAGAGGTCATAAAATCAAAATTTGACCTCAGGTCAATGGTTGTCTCTCCTAAATGGTCCTATGCAAAAGCTTTCCTATGATATATACAACTTTAAGCTTATCTAATATGTCTTCGATATAAAATTCAATGTGTACCCCGTTTTCACAACTGACCTCGACATTTCCGTGACCTAGTTGACCTCGGGCAAAAAAAAATCCACCAAACACAATGGAGCCACAAGCAAGCCCACCTACAAAGTTTGAGTGAATTCGAAGGGGTGATGGTAAACCTGCTTGGTCGACCGTCCTGGAATTGCCAGTCTTCCTTTGCATAGCCAGTTCGAGCCAGGCAAATCGACTCAGTGGCGAATGACGTCGGCCTCCGTAGCGCAGTAGGCAGCGCGTCAGTCTCATAATCTGAAGGTCGTGAGTTCGATCCTCACCGGGGGCAAGCTTTTCTACAAGCTCTTCCCTAGGTGGTCCTACATTACTTGGAACATTGGACGACTGCAGATCTGCGCGAAAAACCAGAGGACACAAACGGGGTCCAAGGGGCTAAGCCCCCGAAATTTTGGCGAAATTTTGGCCGATTTTTAGGCACTTTTTACGATTTCTCCCGAGTTTCTCCCTCCTAAACAGCGCTCCTGCGTCCGCCCCTGCCCCGAACACAGATTTATTCCGTGGTACTTTAGAGCTACGGGAGTGGGGGGTTAGTAGCTGGCTCAAGACCCGTTCCCTTTGCTGGGTTTTTCTGGAATTAAATCAGCTCAAAGGGCATTAGTATACACATTCGTTTCAGTTGTTCAACTTGCACTAACTTCAAAAGCTTGAATATGGCAGCTAGCAATAGTACCGAGTCTAGTCCGGTGTTTTGGGGAGGAGAAAACCGAATCCAAAATCGCAAAAGAACATGCTTAAAAAAATAGGCAAACATCGGGAGGTTTGGGAGAAATTAAATTTTGCCCCTTCTTGATCCACGTTTAGTTTCTTAAAGGAACGACATTTTGAAACACGTTGCGCCTAAAAACCATATCTTCATATTTTTTTCCTTTTTACCTTTCCCTAACTTTTTAGATCTTTTTTTATTCTTATCCGCACTGTTTTAGCATTGTGTTCTTCATTGCAGTTTTAGTGTACCTATATATGGAGTTTTAGTTCACATACACAGTCTTAGTTAACACGCGCACTGGAGGGGGCCTCGGAGGCCCCCTGTTTTTCCAAGATGGCCGGAGAACTGCTTGTAGCCGAAAAACGAAACGTGGCCACATTTAACAGAATTTAATAGCGCGTCGATTGGTGAAGACTTTTTGAAAATCGGCCGAAAATTTTTTGACTTATAGGCTTTCAAAGTCAGACCTGCATTTTGAGATCGCCGTAAACGCGTGGTCGGACCAGTTAGCTTGCATTGAAGACCGAGTGGTGACGTCATAACGTCATATAATCGGGACTATATGTCAAGGTCACTTCACATGAAAGTCAAGGTCAAGGTCAAAGGTCACAGGTCAAGGTCATATCTGCACTTTCAAGGTTACTGACCACTGTGCGTCCGGCCAAATGACGTTACCCCGTCTGACATATATTATGCTATGGCGTCATCGGTAGGGTACCCCAATACAAAGATCAAGGTCAAAGGTCAAGGTCAAAGGTCATTGGGAAAGGTCAATCCTCATTTCCCGCCAAACAGTGGCTACAGTGTTAGTCAAAGTGTAAGTAATAAGTAGTATACCATCTGGTGACCTTAAAGGTTAATGACCTTGAATGACCTTGACCCAAAAATTGTGGGGGAAGCCTCTTTGTGACCTCTTCTCTATGAACCTTGTCTGCCTTTAGCTTATTCCCGCAATTTTCCTGCATAATCACAGCATTTACCAATCGATCCCAGCATGGCCAATATTTGACGTTTACGACCTCGTTTGACCTTGAAGATATTGACCTAGGTCAATGAAAATTGGTCATCATGTATATAACCATAGCCCCCACCCACCTACCAAGTGGCGTTTTTCTAACCCTTTTAGTTTCCGAGATCTTAGGGGGCCTACCAGGCCCCCTCCAGTGCGCGTTAGTGCCAGACCCCCTCCAGTGCGGGTGTTAACGCACGGAATTTTAGTTTACACACCGAGGTGGTTCTTTTGAGCAGTGTTTTAGTTCTTTCTTAGGTGGCCAAGTCTAATTTTTTTGTTTTTTTCACCCATTTAAGGTCCTTTCCAGGGTTTTATGCTCATTTTACTTATACGGTGTCCCCGCAAGGATATTTTTAAGGCTTCTAAGTTTAAGCAACTGGCTTTCGTGAGGGTTTTGGGTTGGTTTTAGATTTTGATAGAAAGCTGGTATTTTTCCTTTCCCTTTTTAGTATGGCCTAAGGTTTTATTCTTCAGGGCTGGTTTGTTTAGTTTTAGGGATCTTCTCACATCTGCCGCCTTTTACTCGACACTTATCATCTATAGCATTAGGTTATTTCCCTTGACATATAGATACAGAATGGCGGCCTATATCCAGCAAGCTATCCGAGAACTTACCATTTCTTGGAACTCACAATTTACAATAAAAACAGCTCTTTATGAGCGTTCTACTTTTTATGCGCACTGTTATCTACTCCTAAGCACCGCCTTTCTATGTGGCTGGCGGCGGATGCTTACTTCTGTGCGGGGGAATTTGCGGTCGAAGGGGCTGATACCAATACCCTAGAATGCCAGGTTTGATCAACTTAAAGAGGTTTTAAGGTATCTGACCGTGAAAACTTGACGCAAGTCTTGGATACAAGATTTCAAGGGCGTTTAAACATGGAAACTTTCAACGAAATCGACTTTCCCGAAGTGTTCTTTTTTGACAATATAGAGCGGAAGCAAATGTCGCACGTGTCATTGCCAGAGTTTCCAAAAAAGAAACTTTCAGCGAAATCTATACAATAGCTTTATATCCACACCCGCTGAAAAACGCCCAAGTTCCCATAGGCTCAAGCTGTCAAATGCCTCCGGCGAGGAAATGTGTCCGCGTATACTTCCCAATCCTAGTACAGCGTGCAAATGTGAGCCCCTGGCTCACGGCGTCAGTTTCAAGCTTTGGAATAACGTCTTTTTGATGACAAACGAGTTCAATCGATTTCGCGTAACTTATTCACATGCATCGCCAACAGGCTTACAGCCCACTGACAGGTGAAGTCATTGGTTAAAGGTACAGCAGGATGTAAAATATATCAAATGAGGTCGTGAAACATACATTCACATAAATCAAAAAACATGCCACCCATAAAATACTAAAATGTGTTGGCCAAATCATACATTTTACCGTCAATCTAAAATCAGCAACGGTGATTAGGAATGGATCCGCCACGGACTATATGCTCGTATGGGCATTAAATCCCTACATAGCCCGTAAAAACAGGTTTGAATGTGTGCTTGTTGACCCCTTGGACGGAGGCAACGTGTATGAGCTGCAGTGGCCAGCCCCTGGTCTAACGCTGGGGGACATGTGGCGGGAAACATCCGAGCAGGAAGGCAGGGTCCACTCTACTGTAGATAATTTGTGCACGAAGCAAACATCGTATTGCTATCTTTTTTGTGCTGAGCTGCTACTTTTTGCAAATTGGAACGAATTTTGAAGGGGCATAGAACGAACTAATGTATGTTGTCTTTCTTTACAATCGATTCGTGGTCTAAACAATCGTCCCATGTTAGAGATGGCACGTGGAAACCAAAAAAAACGAAAACGCTGCCTTCAGCATGTTATGCTTCCATGAAACGTAACCTGAGCCGGTGGATGCCCGCCCTAAATGGAGGTAGATTCTCCACAGGCAGTGTGTTTTGGAGCTCATAAAATGTTCAACCTGCAGTTTTCTGGCAGAAAACGAAAAATCTGCAAACTCGCCAACAATGTCGGTGACAAATCAAATCAAGTCGGTGACAAAATAGGCAGGATTGTACACCGCAGCAAGTGACAAGTTGACGCTTACCCCGATAATACGTTATTTAAAATTTAAAGACTCAGAGGGTCAGGCAAATAGTTCCCGTTTGATGTCGAAGCTCGCTGTTCTTGGCTTGCATGTTTGGTTTGAAATTCCGTTGTGGACACAGATACGTGCTCTGACCTGTTTTCCGGTATGGTCTGCCACATTGCCGTATAAGCTTAATGAGTAGGCAGAAGGGTTGCTGGAGTTGCGACATTGATTTTGGATTGTTTGTACTTATGGCCCTTTGCCGGAATGATAATGATTTCTTCGTTATTCCCCAAAACATACTAATTATATAATGAGTTGACTGAATTGCTTCTACGTGTGATCTTATTGTTTGCCTTTACAGCGTATTAATTTCGATCTGTTTTTAACCTGTTTTTTTCAAATGTGTGGTGCTTGTCAGACGAGTGAGATTTTCGCTTACATTCCTCGACTCTGGGCCACAGTACCCACTATGTATTGTGGAAGTGTCCTTTGATGACAATCCACATACAAATACTTTAACCCTTGCCCCGGTGGCGGGTACGAGCCACCTTCGCCCTGGTGGGGGGAGCTTAAAAAGACCCCACGATCTCAAAAACTAAGAGAGCTAGAAAAAAGCGGAAAAAGGCAAACGAAAGCTCTTCGAAAATGATATCGAAAATACTTCGGTCATTTTTCTTGTCAGGTCAATATCAAGGTCACCAGAGGTCAAAATAGGTCAAAATCGCTAATATGAGGTGTACTAAGAAAACCTCCTATATCTCAGAAACTATGATAGCTAGAAACATTTTTTTAACACCATTCAAAAGCTCTTGAAATGCGCTTTCATTACAGTGGCATTCATTTTCGTGTCAGGTCAAAGCCTAGGGAGCTACAGGTCACTAAATATTGGGCATATTCTTGGGAATGTCCATAGCCACCCATGCATAAGGGCGTTTACTTTTTCGCTAATAGCTTCCAAACCAAACAAGATACAGCCATAGTTTATGCACCATTGCAATCCTCTCGTCAATACGAATCGAATGATATTGCTATGCCAGGTCAAATTTAAGAATTTGACCTGACCCAGGTCAACGGTCTGACCTAACTTGCCCTGGTATAGTCATGATGTATATCATTTGACTTCCAGTGACTATACAAACACTTTGGTGACAAAATAAAAGCTCTATCTTATTTCATTCAAAATTTATAGAGAAAAACACCAAAAATGCTTATTTAACCTAAGGTGACCTTTTAAAGGTCACAAGTCAAAAAATTTTGGCATCAGCTTCAGAAATGGGCTAAGAGCAAGTCGCAACCGATGTTTGAAGTTGATTCCATCCATACTTACTGAGAAAAGCTCATTTCGTGATTTTCCCCATGTATTGACAATGGGGAGGTCATGCTCTGCACATGACCTTAGGTCACCAATATAAAAATCCCGGAACAAATGTTGTAGCTCCTGGTGGGCCCAATATGTGGTATGAGTTTCAACTTGATCAATTAACCCTTCTTTTAGTTATGCGGTCCTAAGTATTTTTTGAGGTGAGGTCACTTCACCTGGCCTGGTGACCTGACCTGATATGACCTTGAGCCAAAATTTTCAGGAAAGATGTAAAAATGATGAAGGAATAGCTAGACCAAGTTTGGCGGCGCTGTGCGCCGCCGTTTTTTGGTCTCTTCGGAAAAACCCGAGGGGGTCTAAAAAGACCCCCCACCCGGGCGAAGGTTAACTGACAGTTTCGGTCATAAACCATGACCAAAGTGGCATGCAACAACGAGTAATCACGCGGCCTGCAGTAGACGATTCTTGTTCTTGTTTACTCTTCGTCACCAGGAATATTAAAAACAAGAATCGTCTACTGCATGCCGCGTGATTACTCGTTGTTGCATGCCACTGTGACCATGGTTTATAACCGAAACTGTTAGTAAAAAGTCGATAAGTCACAGCTGAAGTAAAGAAGTCAGCTCACTATATAATTTGTTCTTTTATGGAATAATTAGAAAATCGTTATGATTGCAGCAAAAGACCATAAGTAAACACTATTTATAAAGTTAAATCCCTTTGTACCTGTGCCCTGTTCATTTTGAGGGAGAAAATATAGCAATGCTGGTTTAAGGCAGGTCTCATAGCCATTAACAGCGTAAGTTACACCAGCTCCTTTCAGTCAAGCAAACCTTAGTGGAAACGTATCCAAATTAGCGTAGGTTTCAGCAATCGATTGACATTTAAAAGCCCTTGCCGGACCCGAACAGTTTTATATCATT
The DNA here is from genome assembly GCA_034440635.1 of Lepas anatifera. NCBI lineage: Eukaryota > Metazoa > Arthropoda > Thecostraca > Lepadidae > Lepas > Lepas anatifera. The sequence continues at coordinate 129,081 of JAOTON010001517.1, forward strand.
CAAGACTAAAAGGTCATTGGTTGCCAGTGGATGAGCAGGTCACGTGCTGGGGACTATGTGCAGAGACTGACAGCTGTTGTGCACGAATTCCCTGATTTATGACAGGTCAACGAAAAAACGCACCTTAACCTGGCCTGCAGTCCGTTGTCTGTATTCATGGAAGACCCCACGACCCGGGTTTGCAAATTCCAGCTTGCACACCTACAGTTAAATGTGTTTCATGACACATTAATTGTGAACTAATGAGCTTGCAGCACATTTAGAGCGAGCGTATTTGCTCATATCGCCTCTTGGTTGTATGCAAGTGTACACTTTCCAATAGATAGGACTATATCTAGTCCAGTGCTTTGTAGACATTTTTGGTTCTGTTTTTATATTCACAAATTTATCTTAATATGTACCGGAAATTTATTTTTTGTATATTTTACTGAGTGCTTTGAATTGTGCTATGAAACTCCTGACGTGTATAAAACACTGAAACTCTGACGTGGGTAGAACACTGGAAACTCTGACGTGGGTAAAACACTGAAACTCTGACGTGGGTAGAACACTGAAACTCTGACGTGGGTTATTACGGTCTGCCTCTGTAGTTGATCCCAATTCACTCCCTGAAGCGCCTCCTTCAACTCACGATTCGCACCGGTCATATTAGTGCCTTGATCAGAGAATATCTTCCGCACCGATCCCCGACGCGCTGCCAATCTGCGCAGAGCGTTAACCAACGAACTAGTATCCAGTGAGTGAAGAATTTCGATATGGACAGCTCTAGTAGCCATGCAGCATGCTATAACTCCCCAGCGCTTTCTTTCAACTCGGCCAGATCTGACCAAAATGGGCCCAAACACATCTAAAGATTAGCTCTCGAAAGCGGGACACCCTGGCGTGACGCGTTCAGTCGGTAAATTCCCCATCAGCTGCCTGTGCGGACGAGCGTTGACCTTCGACAAATCACGCACGACCTAATCATACTCCTAATTTTGGGTACTGCCCCCATGACACAATGTCGTTCCCTGAGCTTCCAGAGAGTGGAATCACGCCCTAGATGCCCAACCTCCGAATGTGCCTGTAAGATGACCGACCAGCCTTGTCACGTAATGATCTCTGGGTAAAATCACCGGATGTTTTCCCCTGTTGGAAATAGCATGAGACTCACTCAAACAGTCACCAACTACCAATAACCCGTTTTCAAAGTACGGTCTCAATGGAGCCAACGCACTGCTCCCTTTCACCTTTACCGCTCCGTCGCTGTCTCCGCTGATGGAAAATCCAACTGAACTCTGACGTGGGTAGAACACTGAAACTCTGACGTGGGTAAAACACTGAAACTCTGACGTGGGCTTTGCCCCGGGGGTAATAACATGAAATAAATTAAATTGATTTGTAAACAAAGGTCAAGGTAAATGTGAAACTGTGTGCTACCATTTAAAGTACTTCTTAAAGTTCCTTATTTTCCTGTGCCTAATCATCTTTGCTTCAGTAACTGTTCTTGGCTGACATCTCAAGAAAACATTGTACCTCTAAAACGTTTATTTTTATTTTATCGTGTCTGCATGTCCATTCACATTGCCAATTTCAATTTGCTTGACTATGTGGCAAAACAAATGTATCTAGTCATTGTTACTGATATTTTCATCAGATCTAAAATCGGATGCCTATTTCAAGTCAAGTGTGCCAGCCTCAAAACCTAAAATTTATATTCTGTACTACGACCACCTCACCGAGTTTCCAACTGGATTCAGCTTTTCTCACAATGACGTGCCTTACATATTCCTGGATCTGCTACTGATTGGAGCCATATACATCGACTTCGTTGCACTACACATAAGCTATAATTTGTCCTTCTTGTGGCTTCAACCACAGCTTCACGATTGAAAGACCGACGTATTTGCCGACAAAATGACTGGTCACTCATCGTCGGTAGGTAGACTGTACTGACGGTAGGTAGACTGACTGTAGGTCGGTAGGTAGACTGTACTGACGGTAGGTAGACTGACTGTAGGTCGGTAGGTAGACTGTACTGACGGTAGGTAGACTGGCTGTAGGTCGGTAGGTAGACTGTACTGACGGTAGGTAGACTGACTGTAGGTCGGTAGGTAGACTGTACTGACGGTAGGTAGACTGACTGTAGGTCGGTAGGTAGACTGTACTGACGGTAGGTAGACTGACTGTAGGTCGGTAGGTAGACTGTACTGACGGTAGGTAGACTGTAGGTCGGTAGGTAGACTGACTGTACTGACGGTAGGTAGACTGTACTGACGGTAGGTAGACTGTACTGACGGTAGGTAGACTGAGTGTAGGTCGGTAGGTAGACTGTACTGACGGTAGGTAGACTGACTGTAGGTCGGTAGACTGTACTCACCCCAACGTGCGAAATTGGCACTCAGTGCGCTAATGCGCTTTTCAGATTCAAAAAGGTTCATAGCAGTCGGAAATAATCCCTTTGTTGTTCAACACTTTTACATTTTTGGTGACACTTCTCTAAAATTCCGGGAGTGACACTAACACATTTTTTTCTATTTTTCACATTTTTTTCTGGGGAGGGGGCTGAATCGGCTTCTTCTCCATGTGAGGGTGAGTGTGGAGGGCTTTGTGGTTTTCCGACGTTTGGGGGTATTTTCTGACTTATAGGGTGGTCGATCATCAACAAGAGTACCTATACAGTTCCATCTATGCAGTTCTACACGAAAATCCGACCTCCCACGCAACAGGATCCTACCAGTCATTGTCAGGGGCGGACGAAGACCCGAGTTTTGCCGGGGGCAAACCCATGTCTGCCTCTTCTCCTGGGGGAGGGGTTGTGGGAGGGAAGATTTTTTACTCGACAAACCTAGTGTAAACGCCTTTTTCAAAAATTTATCCGGCCTTTGGGGGGCCCAAAGATAGTTTGCCCCCATCCAGTGCTTTGGGGGGCATGGCCGGAATGCCCCCCCTGTGTCAACCAATGGTCATTGTCCACATGCGGAACACGTGACAATGCGCGTGTGAATCCACGTCACCAGCCGACATCCCGCACTCAAATATTAATAATCACTCACGTGACATCTGCGTGCTCTCACTCGTGTAGTCAAGGGTGGTCCCAGGGAAACCGCCAAGTGGGGTAAAACTGAAGTTCCTTCACTTTCACGGTTATTATGTTGGGAAGAAAGGTCGAAAAATAACGGGTGAGTACTATGAAATGGGTTTTATTCCTCTCAGTTTATGCTTATTGTAATTGTAGGACGAAAATAGTTCCTGTTTCTCGTACTATAATGCATGCTGATAGATTTCGCAGTGCAGAGCCGAAGAGTAGGATTATAAATGGATAAGGTGTGAACAACTTCCCGGGGGGGCTCGAACCACCTTCACCCTGGTGAGGGGGTGTTCAAACATACCACATATGCATGGTGAAAATGTGAGATTCTCTGCCCCCCTCGAACTTGGCCCCTACGCAGGATAGCGAAAAAAACGCGAATGCTGGTGGATATCTCATAGAAATTCATGAAGAAGCTAAACTAGTCACTTGTTGGCTCAGGTGAATATTGATGTCATGACAGGTCAAAGAAGGTGGGATTGGGCTCTTAGCGTCTGACAGAGTTGAGGTAGAATCGGTCAGCCGGAGGCGGAGGTTAGCAGAGGTCCACACACAGCATCCATCCACACACACAGCACACCGCCAATAGACCCGTCTCACACTCACTTTTACACATACCCACCCCCACGTCCAGACAAAGATACCCACTGAAACGCACACATTCTATGATAGTGTATCAGACACATAGCTGTTATTTTCTATTAAAAGTGTTTGTTGTTATATGTTGAGCTGTACTAGAATAGAAGTAAAAAAGTTGAAAAAACACAGTTCTTACAGTTTTTCTTTGTCTTGTAAAAAAATTCGGACGACCCCGTAAATTTTCCTTAGCTTTTCTGGGAAATAAGATGCGGAGGGAACGAAATATGCCCAGAGGTCAAGAATTTCGCCGACTCGCCCACGCTCGTGGGCAGCCAAATGAGATTCAAAGAACAGAACTTTGGTAGTCAATCACGAAAAATTGACAGAGATCAAAATATGCACCTACTAGCATAAAACGAGTATACCTATCCACGATCCTACCGCCACGTAAAAAGAGCGATCCATAACATAATGCTACTTTGACTGATTTTAGGTAGCATTGTAACTATTAGTGACGGACGATGCAAATTGGTGACAAATAATGTATCCTTACTCACTCTCGTTATTTCACAGCGAAGTTAGAGATGGATAGGTAGCCACATCGCCAACAAAAGCGACCGATACAAAGTCATTGTAAAAAGGTACTTTAAATTGCGATGACTTGAGATTGGTTATATTCATTATCTTATGCAAAGTTGACGATTTATTTTTGACAAAAGAGGACATTTTCTGTCAGCCGGAGGCGGGAGTTAGCCGGAGGCTGTTCCGAAGCAGTGGCGAGACAGGGGATCTCGATCCCTCTCGCCCTCCCAAAATATCGTCCTGGGTCCGCCACTGATCCCAAGGATAATAGTTAAAACTTGATTACGCAAACATACGTGTTAACAATAGCTTCCGCGGACCTGAGAAGTCACCATCCGTCTATTACACTATAAAAAACGACGACGAATGCTGAGTTTTTGTGAGCGCTGCTATTTGTGTTCACGATTGTTTCCCAGGTTGGCTATAGCTAACCAATCATTCGGCAAGGTCCACCGGGAATCGAAGGAAGCAATCAATAATGCCACAGCCGGTGTTAGACGGGCCGGTAGCCTGGTGCTTGGTCCCTCTAAGCAATATTACCTTTCAGGTTAACTTCGCTCTGATTATGGCTCAAAAAAGTGTTCAATGTGTCACCATCAAAAATGTCAAATCAAAAATGTGTTACCAGCCCGGGCTGCAAAATGTGGCACGTTTTGCAAAAGGATACCACTGGATACTCCTGGACAACCCTAGTTGTTGAAAAGCAGTGAGAGTTCAAATTACAAGCGCCAATTTCGGGGGTTTGTTACGTTATTAGTCTGGAGGAAACATGTCGGCTAGTTTTTGTCACATTGTCCACCTTGGGCTGTAACCATTTAGAATGCCAAAATGGTGAGTTTTTTACCCCTGGCCTTGATGGTCACCATTACAATTTTGGACCCTTTTGGGGCCTATATTGATCTACATCATGGTCGATTTTCATTTATTTAGCTCAATCTTTTAGGTCAAACGAGGTCGGAAAGGCCAAATCTGGACCGTGACGGGGTGAGGGAAACACCGTGATTATACGGAAAACCGTGAATACACTGAAACCGAACTAAGGTCATTGAGGGGAGGTCCCAAACAATATTATGAGACATGTATGTATCAAGGTCATTCAAGGTCATTGACCTGTGATGTCACAATATGGTATATTCCCAATAATGTATACTATAGCTGGCACTATCGCAACCGCTAAACCGGAAATGAAAGTTTGACCTTGACCAATGACCTTTCAACTTGACCTGTGGCCTTGGCCTTAACATTCAGCAGCCTTAACTATGACGTCATAACATAACATGCGACATACTGAGTAACTTCATCTGACCGAAAGCACTGGGGTCAATGACCTTGAAAATGCTGATATGACTATGACCTTGCAAAACATGCACTTGAAGACGCTAGCATAGGTCAGGAAAACACGCGTTTTTTTGGGTCGGGGGGCTATAATGATATCAGATTTAGTCAACTTTCATTGTCACAGGCCCATATCTTTGGCACACAGTGTACGCATTTGTAACACGCAGTGGAGAGGGCTCCTAATTGCCGCCTTGCCCCCCCCACTATTTTTCGAGATGGCCGAAGAAATGATCGCAGCTAAGAAAAAACGCTACTTAGCTAAAAAAATCTGGGACAGTTCAAGGACGCGTTGATTGATGAAGATATGTTTAAAATCGGACAATATTTGTTTTCTTATAAGTCTTCTAATCAGACCTATATTTTGAGGTCGCAACAACCACGCGGTTGTGCCAGTCCGCCTGCAATGCAGACCGAGTGATGACGTATGTAGTAGGTCATACAATCGGGGTTGTACGTTATGGTTACCTCACATTACGTTCAATGAACAGACAAAACACTATTCCTCTGATCCTTCATGGCCCTTATGAATAAAGAAGACATTGTAAAAAATGTTACAAAGACTTCTAAAGAAAAGCTAAGAGAAAGTGTTGCGCGCGTTGAATTGTCCAGACCAAATCCTTCTTCCTGGAAAATTTGTAGAGTGTGAAATCTACCCTACTGGCTGATTTCGCTATCTTATACAGGGGCATTTCCCACACCCTCCACAAAAAGTTGAGGCAAGGCTGCACAATTCCATGGCCAAAAGAAGCCAAACAGTTGGCTCTGAAGATGCCAAACTTTTTTCAACTCCCTCAATATTTAAGATCTCATTAACCTTCCTTAGCTATTTCAAAGCCGATTTGGATATTTTCGGGTATTTTTTATTGAGTAAACGGAAAGAGCATGAACTAGGAAAATTAATTTTATTACTTTTGATGATAGAAAACACCCAAAAAGTTTTGGCATTCTGCCATCGTCTTGGAGTCATCGCGGAATGCCGAAACTTGTCGGGTGCTTTATATATATTATCAAAAGTAATATAATTGATTTTCCTGGTCAACTTAGTTCATTTTATTTCCCTTTATTTGATAAAAAATTACAAACCAGGAAATTAGGAGTTTCTTCAACTTCGTAAATATTTCTCGGTAGGTGTTTCAGCCAATTCATACCTGGCATCCATGCCTCCACCATGTTCCATGCCGATCGCAAAGACAGCCATACCACCACTTTAGTGTCGTGTGACTTTACCATTGGTGGATCCCGGATCAACATTTGGAAGGGACCAAACCAAAGTTTTAAGAGGAGAGGGCTAAAATGAGAAAAAATCGCGAAAGCATAGCATTTTTCAAGAAAAAAGGCTAAAATTTAGTCCTTTTCGGGGAGCTAAAAGATACAATTTTAGGCTTTGGAGGGGGCCCATGACCCTTTTGCCCCCCCTGGATCCGCCAGTGACCTTTACAGTGCCCGACAGATATCACACCGTCACGCGTGAAGACATGTCGTCGTCAGCGTAACGAGGCGGCAGTCACAGCAGTCAAAGGCTGGCGTAAATACCTGCAGCTCGCCGTAAATCAGCCGACGGAGACAGTAAATCGCCAGACCGCGACAGTAAATCGCCAGACCGCGACAGCATTGTCGTGCGACTGTAACAACGGGTGGGGCCATAATGCCAACACGTGTGTCGCTCGCTAGCGCTCAGTGGCGGAAATCCAGGGGGCAAGGCATTTCCCCGAACAGAAAAGCTCGAGACAAAACTACGTTTTTGCCGCCCCCCCGTCCTCCTCCAAAGCGGTCGATCTCATGTTTGCCCAGATTCCTTTCTAGATTATAACTAAGATTTTGGTGCCTCAACTCTCAACTTCAAGTAGAACCAGGTAACTTCAGCGTTTAACATTGGACCTAGGATAGCGAGAACAAGCATCTTGTAGCCGTATCTCTCACCTCGTAACGTGTTTTTTTTTTTTGCTTTTCGACTTTGGCTTGCCCTCCCAAAAAGACCGGCTAGATCCGCCACTGCTGCGCTAGGTGACTCAAGCGTCGAGACGCTGTCACTGACAATGCTTCTGTCATTTGTCATGTTTTGAATGGGCCCGTAATGACAAACGTAGATCTGACAGACACTGAAAAAACATTCTAATGCGTCTCATGTGTATTTTTCGCGTCTCATATCCATTTTCGCTTTTTATACGCAGCGCCGTGGTTGCCGCTGTGTTTAGTAGATAAATCATGGTGATAGGGTAGATTGTAGGTAGAATTTTGATGGGTCAAAGAGGAGCGACGCCTTTGGAGGCATCGCAGCACCGTATAGTGCGTTTCAGTGTGAAAAGAAAGTCTCTAGCAATTGTTCCTTCCCAGGAATTGGCAGTGGCACAGTGGCGGATGTAGGAGTTAATTTCGGCGGGATCGAGCCTCACCCTCCCGTACATTGGGCAGCCCCTCGCCTATGTATTAACTATAGCGGCTCGGGCATTTCTGGAGGGCTTGAGCCCTGTACCCCCCCCTTGGGTCCGCCACTGCAGTAGCGCCTTCCGTGGTCCGCCCGGCCAGTGCCCGCTCCTGCAAAGCTGAGAGCTGCACGCCCTCTTTGTACCCCGCGGGTTCGGTGGTGTTTTTTCCATCCTTGCACCGCTGTTTTCTGCAGTGGCCACATTCTTTTACTACTCCGCACACTTAACGCTGATGAAGGGCTATAGCGCTATTTAGCAAAATGCACGTAAGCTTTGGCCGAGCGAAGATTATGCCTTCAGGTTGTGATACTAAAAGGTTACTGGTTCCTGTTGGAAGAAAACCGGAAGGGCTGGTAATCAATGGGAGGGGCTGGGAACAGAAAATGGCTTCCAGTTTCTATGCAAAGAAAATCCCTGCACCTCGGTCATCAGTCCAAATTATACTCAGATCCGAGAAATATAAACAATCAGCACAAACTAGGTGAAATCAGATAGGAATTAAATTCCCATAGAACTCTAGTAACAAGAACTTTGAAAAAGTAAGTCGAATCTCGATTACAAATTTCTTGAGTTTTGTACCCATCCGATCCCGCTACCTCCATGAATCGGACAAGGATCCGATCCCGCTACCTCCATGAATCAGATAAGGATCCGATCCCGGTACTTCCATGAATCAGATAAGAATCCGACCCGACTTGCACCGGGTCGGATTCGAATCGGATCGCAACGGAAATCCAGTCAGGTATGCAAGACATAACGTACTCTGAAGTTTTATTCCAGCTTGGATACGCCAGGACCATGGCACTTGCAGGTGTTACTAGTTTCTACCACCAGGGGTATAGCTTTTTGTTTTTGATAGCTTTTTTGCAGGCTTGTTTGGCATGTAAGCTGGCCCGGATAATTACAGGACATAAACCCCAACAGGAGCGTTTTTAGACTACGCTTTTTACAGGACATAATCCGCAGTGTAGTGTTCCACCTTAACACGCGCAATGGAGAGTGCTCTGGCGTTAACACGCAGCGTGGGGGGGGTTTCTAAAGTGCCACTCCCCTCCCCGCCGGAGATTTCGAAAACCAACATGATTAGGATCAACGCCAGTTTGGAGTTTGTGGGGCCATGGTGCTTTACATCAAAGCCAATTTCTATTAACCTTGGTCAATATCTTCATTATCAAACAAGGTGGTAAATGTCAGAGCTCGGCCCTGCCGTGGAACTATTGGAAAATATTTTGGCTATGTGTAAAAAAGGGAATACACTGCAAGCGAACTAAGGCCATGGAAAAAGGTCCAACACAATGTTCTCTAAAATGTTGCTGTCGTGGTGTCATTGTCAATCAAGATCACTAACCTCTGACGCCACAATATGTTATATTCCCAATAATTTACACTATAACTGGCAGTGTTCCACGAGAAATGTGGGTTTCACCTTGATCAATGACTTGTGACCTTGGCCTTAATATAAAGTAACCTCAACTATGGCACCACGGCAAAACATGCATCTTGCTGAGCAACGGCATGTAACTAAAAACAATGGGTTCAATGACCTTGAAATGCAGGAATGACTGGACCTGCTACCTTTTGGCCTAAGCTGTGACCTTCATGTGAGTTGACCTTGACGTATCTTTCCGATTATATAGCGTTATTCCGTCACCAGTCTCTACAGTGCAGGAAAATTGAAACAACCGCGCTATTTTAGCCATCTAAAATATTGGTATAACTTTGAAAGCCTGTAAGTAAATTAATTATCGACCACTTTTCAGTCACACTGCAAACCTCAGGCCTCTAGCCACCTCCATCTTTCACCCCTCGCCTGACGACGGTCCAAGACCGAAACGTTGTATTTACCTCATCCCACGCTTTTTCTTCTTATCTTTACCTTGACGTAGCCTTTTTGGGCTTTTTAGGGTTTAGACGTTTTAGTTTCTGGACTTTAGTGTTTTAGGCTGCCAGTTTTTTAGCGCTTTTACTGTCATCTGTATCATCTTTTTAGGGTCCTAGGTCATTCCCACAACACTCTGCGGTTTATGGCACCCTATCTTCAGCAGGCCTTCCGAGAACTTATTATTTTCTCCATCATGGGGATACTTTAATGACAATGACACTTTTTGGTGATTTTCCTCAGCTCATGATAGAGGCCTGAATAGGATAAGGATGGGCATGACAATTATAGAACGGTATGCGACGAAATTTACCAGTTATCTTTTCGGAACTTGACAGAATGAGATGTTTTTAATCCGGAATATTTCATACGGAACATAGAACAGGACGGGACGAGACCAGTTTTGTCCTCCATTTTCCGGAACCGAATAGGATGGAACAGACTAAATTGGGGTGGATCGGGATGGGTTGGATGAATGTATCCACGAGTGAATTTTTATGTGGTCTCCTACCCAACCTGTTCTTTGACCTGGGCTCACAAACAGCCAGAGTAATGGATTAGTTGAAATAAATACATGGATGGTAAAACGTTGTTCCACGCTGCCCTCCAGTGCCTGATACCGGCTGCTTTCTCCATTCATTCCTCTATCAAGACCATTCATTAGAACCACGTGCGCCCTTGTATAGTCTTTAGCGCGTGCTTGTGGCCTGGAAACCTACTGCATTGAGCATGGAAACTTGAGTCACGCAAACGCGCTCTGAATAACGCATACATCACGCATGGGCAGAGGCGGACCCAGGGTGGGCCAATGGTGGGGCACATCGGCCGAGTTCTGACTTTTTTTAGTCCTGTGAGTGGCTGAGGGGAAACTGTGTGCAGGATCCGCGCCTGAGAGGTGTTACACAATATGATGCATCAGCGTGTGCTGCTTCTTCCATGAGCAGTGGCGGATTCAGAGATGAGACCGGGAGGGGAACATGAGATACCAGATTAGTGATGAGAGCGGGGAAATATATGAAATAAAATGGATCATCAGGCTTTTTGCTTGGTGATTTTGCATGTTTGGTTAGCTATGTATGACATGCCCGGAGCATATTTAACTAGTGTCTTCGTGTAGATACATTGTGTCGCCATTTATTACATTATTAGGCGTAACACCCTTTTCAAAAGGTGACCTTCGTATAACACTAAATGCAGACCCACGCATGTAACTGACGCGTGCAAAAATCACTGTAACAGACGCTTTTTAAAGTGACGTATTATGCGTCACGCCACAAAATCGATAGAACGCGTGAATAAGAGACTGGCAGTACCATAGCATAGCGAAAGCAGAATAGATGGAAAACTTCTGAATGCATGAAGTCTAACTAACCAACCTGTATCCAGGGCAAACACCTCCAGTCATTGACTGATACCACGCACAGCAGAGAGGGGTCCTAAAGTGCCTCTCTCCACCTATTTTTCCGAGGTGGCCGGACATCGATTGGTGCAATATTTTTGCAAATCGGTAAATAATTAGCTTACTTATAGGCATTCAAAGTCAGACGTATATTTTGATATCGCCAGAATCGCGCGGTCGCAAGAGTTCTCCTGTATCGCAAACGGAGCAGTGACGTGATAAGGTAGTATAATCGGGATGGTGTGACCAGTTGAACTCAAATGAACGTCAAGAAAAGATCAAACCAATACTTTCAAGGTCATTGACCCCAGTGTTATAAGTCAGATGACGCCAATCAGTATGCTGTATGTTACGATATGACGTCAAGCTTAAACCACTATTTCCCACCCAAAGTTTGCTATCATGCCAGTTATAGTGTTAGTTATTGGGAAAGTCCAAGGACGTTCTTTTCATGTGGGACCTTCCTCCTATGGCCTTAGTCTGCACTCAGTTCATTCTGGGCTTATTTGCGCATAATCACGACATTTTCCAATAGGTGCCCCGCACTGCCCAGGTTTGGGCTTTATGACCTCATTTGACCTTGAAGATGATGACCTACGTCAATGAAAACTGGCTATGATGCGGATCACCATCGCTCCCCAAACACCCGAGCAGGCGTTCGTCTAATCCTTTTGGTTTTTTAGATCTGGGGGCAGAAACACTTTCGGATTCCCCCACTGCACGGTGACACCAAACCCCTCTCCACTGCATGAGTTAACCCTTCATCGTTTGGAAGAGGGGGGGTCTGAACTGACCCTCACCGCAGGTGGTGGTGGGCAAGGGAAGAGCCCAGGTGATGCCGTGTTAAGCTCCCCCAGTCTTTTGCAAAATATCATGTTCGATTTTTGTATTGTGCTGAGGGAGCACGAGGAAAAGAAATTCTGTTTAACACTCAAAACGTTGAAGAAACCCTGGCTATAAACGACGTACCAACAGCTGAAATCATATGTACCCCCTAACTCTTACCGTGTTGGAGAGGTATATACTGGATATCAGTAACTCGTTATTCAGTATTCCCATCCGGGATTTGAACCCAAGCCATCGGCGTAGAAGCCTGACACGTTACCAACTGCGCCAAAGCTTTCCTAGTTTAGCTCGTGATCTTATCACGAGTGTACCTTCTTGTGAAGAGCTGGAGAGGAGCCGAACCTTTTCCATCTGTGGCCGTTCCAATCAAAACGAACCGGCCATCTTTGGCGCCAATGTTCATTTCAGATCATCAAGGAGAGAGCAGGCATAGAAGCCTGCACCACAGTCACCCTTTTGCCTGATAATCATCATGGAGCTGACTAAATGACGACTGGGACTGACTATATGACGACTGGGACTGACTATATGACGACTGGGACTGACTATATGACGACTGGAACCAACTATATGACGACTGGGACTGACTATATGACGACTGGGACTGACTATATGGCGACTGGGACTGACTAAATGGCGACTGGGACTGACTAAAGGACGACTGGGAATGACTATATCACGACTGGGACTGACTATATGACGACTGGGACTGACTAAATGACGACTGGGACTGACTATATGACGACTGGGACTGACTAAAGGACGACTGGGACTGACTACATGACGACTGGGACTGACTAAATGGCGACTGGGACTGACTAAATGGCGACTGGGACTGACTAAACGACGACTGGGACTGACTATATGACGACTGGGACTGACTATATGACGACTGAGACTGACTAAATGACGACTGGGACTGACTATATGACGATTGGGACTGACTAAATGACGACTGGGACTGACTATATGACGAATGGGACTGACTAAATGACGACTGGGACTGACTATATGACGACTGGGACTGACTAAAGGACGACTGGGACTGACTACATGACGACTGGGACTGACTAAATGGCGACTGGAACTGACTAAATGGCGACTGGGACTGACTAAAGGACGACTGGGGCTTACTATATGACGACTGGGACTAACTACATAACGATTGAAACTGACTACATGGCAGATCTAGGGGCAGCTGGGGGCCAAATAGTAATGCTATTAAAACCCTCCAAAATTGCCTCCATTTTCGTAAGAAATTCATTTCCACCACCAGGCTTCCCTTCCACAACCAGCCGGAGGATACTCACCACTGACTGAAACTCCAGGTGAACGCAAGAACGTGCGACTACTAGAGAAGCAAGTGGGTGGGTAAAAAGCTGGCGTTTCAGGCGAGCGATTGGTGTTTTTGTGAGACCTCGTAGAGATGCCCCACCGCAATCCCTCGATACGCCTTTGACGTACAGCATGTATGCGTTGAAGTGGATGTATCGAGTTTACACGCAGTGAGAAGCATCAAGGATTATTATAGTGGTGGTGGAGATAAGTAATGACAATGGCAATGGCCCAGTAATGGCTGGTTGTCCCTTTATATTCTTTGTAAAATTATTTCATATAAAAACATATGATGTTCCTAAAGGACGGACGAAAACGTTGATACCAAAAACAGTTGCATTGTTTTGGTTTCTTACGGGCTAGAGCATTAGGATTTTTTTACACTGTAAGTTTAAGGGATCTGAGCATCACATGTGTATTGTTTTTGTTCAGAAAATGAATTGTTCCTGGAAGCATTCAGGTAGAAATCAAATAGAACATGATTATTTTCTAACGTCAACGCAACAGTAACGCACAATAAGGGCTCATTCCCACTTAGCATAATCTGTCGATAGAATCTGTCAATATTTTTTTGTCATCAGTCAATTTCCTCACGTGCTCTTGTAAATTCGTTGGGCAGAAATATGGGCAGGTGTGAATGTACCACAAGCCTAGCCGCAAGAAATTTATCTAAGGTCACGTGCATTTCTGCGGAAGATGTTCACTTTTTAAAGCACTCTAGCAATCCAAAATATATATTCAGATGGTATTGCCGCGTCTTGGGAGGAAACGCACACCTCTGGTTTGCAGGTAAACAATTTTTCTTGAAAAGGTAAAATATTGAAGAAAAAATTAATACACTGACAGAAGGGCCATCCTAATGGCTCATTTCTTTCCCATTTCTTCTTCAGTATATTTTTACAGCGGAATTCCTTCCAGCCCTATTCTTATATACGGATAGTGTGGCTGCTTTTCCATTCTAGTCTAAAAATGTATAGCACTGGGCCATTCCAAGGGCAGAGGCTCGACTATGCATTTTTATTTATATTATAGTCACTTCCTTATAATGCAATTCACTAAGCCACGCGTCCCCACAAACTCATCAAAATCTCCTAAGCCACCTGTCCCGGGTTCAAGTCCCGGTGAAGCCTCTGGATAGGTCGATCTGATCTCCCAAATTCCTCCCAACATGGTGTTCTTGTTTAACACGCGCATTGATGGGGGGCGGGTACCCATCCCCGCGGGTTTTTCGGAGAAAGCAGGAAAACAGCGGCGCGTAGCGCCGCTATACTTTGCATACCTTTCCCTCATCATTTTTACAACTTCTGTGAAAATTTTAAGGTTAGGTCATCTCAGGTCCGGTCACCAATACAGGTCAAGTGACCTAACCTAAAAAAAGTTTAGGATAGCATAAGTCGGAGCAGGGTAAACTTATGAGATTGAAACTCATATCACATAATGGGCACACCGAGTTCTCTAAAATATTTTCCGGTATTTTTCATATCGATGACCTAAGGTCAGGTACGAGGCATGACCTCTCCATTGGAAATACATGGGAAAAATGGTTTTTACTGAATAACTGAGCAACGAATGGTGATAGAGCGTTTATTGTAGCTGCATTAGACTCGCCTTGGCTTTGCAGTTGTAATGATATGCATTTTATATAATTTGACCCTGACCTGACCTCACGTCAGGTCAAATCCTTGATTTGACCTAGCAAGGTCAAATTATATATCATTCGATTCGGCTTGCTGCGAGGATTTATATAGTTCAAGTCGTTTCAAACATTTTCGATGGAGAAGTGGATGGGCTACTCAACTCCGTTTACTGTTTTTCGCTACCTACCGTGGTTCTCGAGATCTTAGGAGGGGCGGGTACCCGCCCCCCTCCCCGTCAAAGCGAAGGTGGCTCAGACCCCCGTTAATGCGCGTGTTAAGAGAGCTACTGGCAGATTTATAAGCGGCCCAAAAGCGTTGGTACGGCCGTGCCGTGCCGGAACAGATCGTATGTAAACTGTTATTCTATGCTAGAGGTAAACATCGTGGGAAAATCGTGTCCACTCGATGGGGGCTCCAAGAGGTGTAATCATGGGTGGAAATCCCGGCGGTTTGGAGGTCAGGAACCCCCTCCTTGGATTTTGAGTCTCCCATAGGCTTTGTATAGGGCTTGTATTGCGGTGCCAGCGTTAACCCACCCAAGACCCTCCCTGGATTGAGAAGAGATCTCCAGCCACGAGTACAATCATTAAAGGGAGATACGCGAAAAAATTATTATTGTGGTTTCTTGCTATTTGAAAAATCCTGATAACGAAACTATCAATTATTTTTGTATTTTCGGCAAAATTTTGGGAGGCCACTCACTTATTATCGAAATAGGTTAACAGTTTCGATAAAATGCCCATCACTTGCCCATGCCCATACCCATCACTTACTTTTCGAAAACTATTTAAAAATAAAAAATAATGTTTTTTTTATAATACAAATGTTTGCCCTCCTGTATTTGAATTAATTTTATAAAGCTTTCAAAAATTCCAAAATGAATAAGTTTGCCCTAAAAACGGAAAAAAACATAATTACTCAAGTCTTCAGCGGTTTCATACCTCGGGTCTTGAGTCATTTTCTGCTTCCGCCCCAGGATGACAAAACTTTTGCGACAGATAGGTCACGTGACCCCGGTTTGAGAATTCCTAGGCTTCTGATTGGTTAATTGTGATTTCTTTTAAGCCCTATATTTCTGTTTCAAAAGAGTTTTGGAATATTGTTTTTCTAAAGTAATTTTTTCTGGAGTAGCCCAAAGTTCTACATCACTGTTTAGGATAGATATGGCCTAATTCTTAGAGAAATTGATAGCCTTAGCCATGTGGACGTCATAAACATCGATATGAGGTGTACCGGTAAAGCCGTCTAGAAATGTTGACTTTGAGAGCAATTTTAAGGCATTTGCAGGCCGAATTCGCAAAAATGAGAATAGGACTGCTGAAACAACTTTTGTAACCTTTTGATATAGCCAATAAAAATTTTTTCGCGTATCTCCCTTTAACAATAGGCACAGAGATTATGATTCTGTCGTAGAATCATTTTTAATTTCTAGCGTATCGAAAATACTGGTTTTTATCTCCCTGGCAAAAAAGACGAGGATGCTAAGACCTCTCACAATCGAGAGACTAAACTTGTGTAAGCCGTCTACCAGTTGTAACTAAATGAATCGCGTTGTGGATACTTTAAAGGGAATGTGGCACCTTGGTCGAATCCTGGAATTTAGTTTAATTAGGCGTACTTGTAGCCGAAAATAATGAAACCACTCATGTTTTCTCTGAAAAATGTTCAATAAGCTCAATAATTTGATTTTTAAAATACTCTTCTAGGAAAAGAATTAAATATCTGCCTGTGGATGATGGCATGATCTGGCAACCACTACCATACTCGAAACGCTTCAAGGGCTTCGATTGGCCGATGCTCATCATGACGTCAGCATATGTCGTCACACCAACAGCCGTGCCAACTGTGGCCTGCTGCTAAGGGTACATGAGGGGTACATTGCAGGTAGGTTTTAGCTTTATTTCTACGGAAATCTCGAGTTCCAAGACAAATGATATATTGAGTAACGGGTTTTCCGACTTGCTTTAAAACTTGGCTATCTCAGTTAAAATCACGTTATGAAGGTGCCACCTTCCCTTTAAGAGAGCTACTGGCAGATTTATAAGCGGCCCAAAAGCTTGTTACGGCCGTGCCGTGCCGGAACAGATCGTATGTAAATTGTTATTCTATGCTAGATGTATGTAATGATTGCTCCTCCGGTTTATATCTGCAGTTCTGTTTCACTTTTAATCGGCTCGGCAGTGTTGTGGCTGTTGATATTTCTTTCTTTTAGATGACTTTCCTGTCATTGTGTGTCACGTCCAAAATCAGCAGCCGCGACCAGCATACATACGTCAATATTAGTTACCATTGCGATTTACAACCTGTTGCCACGGGTATGTGAATAGGAGGTCATCCCAGGCAGGCGTGCCACGGAACGTCATGGTACAATGGTACAAGTACTATGTCAGGGAACAAGTACCGTGTACGTACTGGTATACGACGATGAGGTAGATGGACCGTCATCGATCCATTATCTGTTTGCCTTAACAAAGCCACCAAACTACATCCCTGGGGGAACACTTCTGACTCGACTGCCCGCGCGGATGCATCTCCTGTGGTCTCTTGACCACTGAAGACTGACAATGACTTAGAACCTTGATTCAGGCACAGAATGGATCGGCGTCGTTTCTGCCTTGCACGTTTTGCCTGGTGTGTGCTGTTTTGTCTTCACACAGACAGCATGGGTATAAATTTAAATATCCATTTTAAATTCGATCCAATACACCGCCGATTAGTGAACCGAAAAGTGTTTGGCCCACGCTGGTAAAGCAGACCACTAGACAGACGAAAACGGCACCGTACTCCGAGAAGAGGAGAACCAAAATACAACGCGAAAATGTCGACTGGAACAAACCGAAACTAACACTAACAAGTACAAGCCGACTTCTAATCGTTACAGGTAAACCTCGCGGACACATCGTGTCCACGCGGTAATAAGGGCTACAACACGTACAATCGTTAACAAACAGGCACAGAGATTATGATCCTGGCTTAGAGACCTCTTGCGTTTCTTGCGTATCAATAATACTGGTTTTTATCTCCCTGGCAAGAAAGACGAGGATGCTAAGACCTCTCGTAATCGAGAGACTAAACTTGTGTAAGCCATCCACCGGGTGTAACTAAATGAATCGCGTTGTGGATGCTTTAAAGGTCACTGTATGTCTAAGGACGAAATGTATGCCATCCAATTACTTGCCCCAGACCAGAGGTCCCATGGCTCCCGACATAACCCTTTTTGGACAGTTGCAGGACAGCATGTCCCGTATTTGAAAACAATACCGATTGAGAGATGAAGACTTAATTTCCAGAATCAGTCTTGTGCCGGTCGGTATGAAATTATTTTCGGTAAACAGTTCATTGCTATAGCGTTGAGCTCCGGCACGCTGCTCAGGAATATGCAGTGGAGATGGGTGACGGGTTGGGATCGATTCTCCCGAGACGCCTCGGCACTCAGCATTTACCCAGCCTATATCGACTGGCAACTGACTGGTGAGAGGATGACCTGAGCGGGAAGGTCATCCCTGTGCTTTGTGGGACGTTATGCTTTGAGGTCTAAATTAACCTGTCTTTGCGGAAATTGCTCCTTAGATCTCTGAGCCAAATGCATTGAAGGCTCTAGTATGACTTCGATCTCAAAAGCCCAACTTGCAATAACGTAAACTAAATCTATATAAAAAATAAGCCGTTCATCCGAACAAGTGTTTTGAATTTTGGGTCTCTTTGGACAAAATGACTAAGCTATGTTTTCTTTCCAAAAAGTTATCTAATTCCCAACGCATATACTTAAAACACTGCCATTGTCTTGGATGTTGAAAAAGAGAATGTATAATAGGTCGATTGAACCGATAGGTCGATTATTCATGTTTACGTTTTGCTCCCAAGCATATGTGGGATTTTTAATGTTCAAATTCGAGGAAAATGGATCACCGGAGCATATTCGCAACTGCAAAATCTGTAGGCTTCTCGAATCACACAAAGTGATGTAGGCTATTTGCCCCCCCTTGTCCATTTCCCTTCCGAATGCATGTCTATATATGTACATATATGTGTATATACGCAAATATTATATATATATATATATATATATATATATATATATATATATATATATATATATATATATATTGTTGGGATGCCCTTGACAATATAGATGATATATGGAAGAGACTGTCTTGTTTATTTGCTTTATGTTGCTTCATGTAGGGGAGACCAGGGCAAAACGGACACCCTAAGTGTTTTTCTAACATAGCAAGCTCAATAGCGGGCCGAAAATTTTGAGCTATACACCCTGATGTAGCCTAATGAATTGTGTCTCTAATGTAAGAGTATCAACTTAAAAAATTCATTTTGAAACACATGGCAGTAAAATATATAAGCCAATGTTTTTTGTCCGTTTTGCCCCAACCCTGGGGCATAATGGTTTTCAGGAAGGAGCAAAACGGACAGTATGACGTGCTGCCATTGGACTTTACCCGGGCACCCCCAAACATATATAAATCCACATCCCTGGCAGCCTGGGTAATATAGCGAAAAACATCATATTTCCGTTAAAGCGTCAACATAAAATTTTAACCTGCTTTCATTTTGGCACAAGACTGCCCTCCAACCTGGACCCGCCCCTGCCTTGTTTTCTCGCTGTTTCTTTGACCTTACCACAATAACAAGCTACATAGCACATTTTCCTAAGTGATTGGGGTAAACCAAACCATCAGAATATTTTACACCATTGGTCCATTTTGCCCCTTTCGTTTTGCCCCTTTCGTTTTGCCCCATAGCTACTCCAATTCAAATTTTTAAGTATCGGAAAAAATAGCAGGCTTTGATATTTGAAATTACACTTCCCGTAAGCCTACACTGCCACTTATTCAGGCATATCAATATCAGATTTAAACTCAGTTTGTCACTGAAAATATTAGGACTTTAAACTTGTAAATTTTGTAATACTTACGGGAAAATCTTCTCCAGCCAGCCCGCGTCGAAATGATGTCACTAACTGACGATATACACGCTATATTCTGACATCCTTTGTCTCAAGCAGTAGTTTATCTTCTAAAATCTAGATAGAAACACCAGTAACATACCGAAATAGCGAAAATCCGTTTTGCCGCAAAGTCCGTTTTGCCCCGGGCTTCCCTAGGTGTCTTTTTATGTGTTTTTGATGTGGTTTTAGTAATTATACTGAGGAAAGTGCTTTGACATTGAAACGTCTATAAAAAGATCAATATGAAGTAAATTAATAAAAAGTCTAAGTATCTTCCATACATCATCATCTATATATATATATATATAATCATTTTTGACGCTGTGACCACCTAAAGTCCAACTCGATGAAATAGTTGATAGAAGGTAATCTACTGAAACATCGGTAGTAGGTAATACTCTGATAAAGAGCGTTAACCACAAAGGGATCAGCCTTATCTGCCCCTGATCTAACACGCCGCAAGGATCTACTTACCGCTCGGTTGTTGGGAGGCACTGCGTAGACTCCGGAGGCCGCTCCTGCCTCGGCCAGTTCCTCACACGTCTTGTCACACGCCCATGCTTGTACATCCACTTCTACAGCTGTATCTTCGGCTGCAGGTGTCACTGCAGCTGGTGTCACTGCATCTGCAGCTGGTGTCACTGCATCTGCAGCTGATGTCACTGCATCGGCTGCTGGTGTCACTGGCTCAACCGTGGAGGATGCTTCTTGCGCAGGTGTGCTGGTATCGGAAGTCGCTTCTACCGCTAGCGAAGACTCCGTGGTTGTTTTAGTGTCGGCAGGTGCTGCTCCCGCTGGCGGAGGTGCTGTTGTAGTATCGGCACGTTCTTGTCCTAGCTGAAGTTCTACTGATCCCGATTCCACGCTCGCACTCGCCAAACCCTGAGCTATCACCAGAAGGTTCGGGTTATACTCATAGGCAAATCCGGAACTGTCACTGGAGAGGGATACTTTGGTCATAGGGGTGATGTCGTGTGTCCCTCTGGCCCTTTGCAGCTGAAAAACGCTACTCGGTCACATTTCAGATAATTAATGAGCCCATCGATTATTGAGAGATGTTGAAGATCTGTCGATAAATGTTTTACTCATTGACTTTCAAAGTCACATCTTTATTTTTAGATCACCATAATCGCGTGGTCCTACCAGTCCACCTGAACTTGAGACTGTGTGGAGACGTCAAAGCGCCATATAAACGAGATGGTACATCAAGGTTACTTTACATTAAGTTCAAGATCAAATAGCCGCAGGTACAAATCATACCAGAATTTTTAAGGTCACTTATACCAGTGCTTTTGGTCAAAGTACGTTACCCAGCATGACGTATATTACGCTACGGCGCCTTCGTTGAGATATTCAATATTAAGTCCAAGATCAAAGGCCATGAGTAAAGATCAAACATTACTCCCGACCAAAGGTTGGTATAGCGCTAGTTATAGTGTACATTATAGGGAATGCATCATATTGTAACGTATATGTCAATGCACTTGAATCTCTAATACCCAACATATCAACATTTTTGGGACTTTGTCTTTTTACCATAGTCGGATTTTAGTATATTTCCGCCTTATTTTTTCACATTCACGCCAATTCCTAAGAGATCCCAGCCCGCCTAAGATTTGATACTATGACCTTTTTTGTCTTGAAATAACCTAGGTCAAATCTCACAGTTCATTAACCTTAGTCCCCCTCAGCCTTCTAAACAGGTTAAGAAACTTCCGTTAACAAAGAAACGTCGGGGTGTTGAGAAGAGCCAAATTTTCACTGACCTCACCTGAGCTTAAGTGTTTATATAATTCACTGATACTACCTTACTTCAATTATTGGACTACCGTCTGGGGGAATAGTTATGTTACTAAAATAGAAAAGCTCTTCAAATTGCAAAAATGGGCAGTAAGAATAATAGCTAAAAACACATATTTATCTCCAACAAACTCTCTGTTTATCGAGTATAGATTGGTACAGATACATGATATAATACTAGAACAGAATATTGTTATTACTGCACATGCACTAGAAAAAGAAACCTCAGACGTAATTTCATCTCTATTTGCCATTCACATGCCAAGAAATACCCGATTGGTACAGCATTTTGAGGTTCATTTTGCTGCTACAGTGAATAGAAAATGTGCTTTATCAATTCATGGACCGGGAACATGGAACCAAATTATATGTCCCTTGTTTCTTAATATATATGATGTCCCACTTGAAAAATTTGCTCTAAAGAAAACGCTTCGCAACTTTTTTTAGAATCAATATATTACTGAGGAGGCAAGTGGATGAGCGACTGAATTTTCTTTGTGGATATGTTTCGTTTCATCTCTTCTTTATCTGGACTACTTTGATTAAATACTAATAGCTCTTTTCCTGACTCAACTTCTCATACCTTCAAAAATTTACTCACTAACAAAATATTTGTCTTCGTGACTCCACCGTATACAACTAGGTGACTACTCGTTTGGTGGAGCCAAGGAGAAAATACTACTAACAATAGGTAGTTGGGTAGATGCATCAAATGCAAAAATAATAGCGGGGAGTGGTACAGCCAGCTAACATAAGTCAAACTAATATAATTTGGAAGCTGATGGACATATTGTCTGACCTGGCTTTATGGGTGAGGAAGGGCACTCCCGCCTACCTATTAAATGGGTAGTGGGTTAAAAAATATAAAAAGGCCAGTGAAAATTGGTTCTAATAGAATTCATCATGGCTCCCTCCCACCCAAAAAACGTTTATCTAGGCCTCTCGATTTTCGATATCTCAGGAGGGCCCTCCGCTTTCCGTCTTTTCAATGTGATAGTGATATGATGTGATATGTGATGTGGTGATGATGCGATGATGATATATTATATTTTATGATGGCGTGATGATGATATGTGATGTGATATGTGATGTGATATATGATGTGATATGTGATGTGATGATGATGTGATGATATGTGGTGTGATATGAAGTGATATGTGATGATTATGTGATGATATGTGATGTGATATGATGTGGTATATGATGTGATGATGATGGGATGATGATGATATGTCATGTGATGTGATATGATTTGATGTTCAATGTGATAGTGATGTGATAGTGATAGTGTCAGACCCCTCCCCAGTACAGTTGTGGGTTCTTTTCGAACCCACAACCACGTGACGGCCAGAACCCTCCTGATCGGAACCCTCCTGCGATCTCGTACACCGGTAATGACACGGAAAGATTGAAACGGCGCTGGAAGCGCCCTACCGTATTTTACTCTCAACCCGGGCTTAAACCCTGTCTGTTGACCCGTCACATCGCAGAGGCCCAAAATCGGTTAAATTTTGACACTTTTAGGAAACCCATTATAATCCGTGAACCATTAGACCGAAAACACAGCCAAATGCATCAATGTTCGCCGTGGCGAAAGAATTATCATTATATGCAACATGACCTCGAAAGTTCAGATCGTGACTTTGACCTCAGGTCAAGGTCAAATAATTACGTTTTAGGATCATTTTGCCTTATTCGAATCATTGAGTCATGCTCGTCTTTATGATACCCAATTTATTGCTGGATCTTCTCTCGTTCAAACATTATAAATAAATCAAAAGCCGTGAACTTTGGTGACCTCTGGCGACAATGTTATTGACTTGACCGCAAAATGGATCGCAGCATGCCCACTGTTCCTTTCAAGAGCTTTGGAATGATGTGTATAAAGTTAATCTGGCTGTTCTGGAAGTCCAGTTACACCCTGGTGTTGACAGTTCACTTGAGAACCCGCAATCGCCTTCCATGGGTCTAGAAATTGGGTCATAATTCGTGGACCTGACCTGACCTGATGTCAATTTTTGGTCAGAAGTCGTTAAATTGATGACCACCCTACAGATTTGCAAAGTGAAGCGTCTCTCATTTTAACATGTTTGGAATCATTCACGAAAACCCGAGGAGAGGGGTACGATCGGTGAAGATCGGACCCCTCCCCTTAACCCTTCACCGCCCCTCCCAGGCGGTGAAGGGTTAAGATGCGACGTGTCATGAAGGCACCCCCTACCTCATCATAAGGCCACCAATACTTGCGTGCCGCGGAGGAGGGGGCCTCGGGGGCGTCACGCTTCAGGGGCGCCCCCGTTTCGGGGAGTGCCTGTGCACAGTGTGGGGCACCGAGTGTTCGACCGGTAGTGGAGACCTTCCCATTCATCCACCTATGTTCAAGTTCATTTCAGCCGAGTTGGTGACGAGGTTTGGGAAGAATGGGAGTTGTAGATCCCGCTCGAGTTTATTTCCAGTATACGAGTACTCGTATATCTCGTATATACTCGTAACTCCAGTACTCGTATATAGCTACTATATATTCCTATATATATATATATATATATATATATATATATATATATATATATATATATATATATATATATATATATGGATATATACGCCTCAGGACAGTTGTTGGCAAGGCTCAAATTCATTGCGGTCGAAGGCGGGGAAACTGCAAACTACATATAAAATTATCACTCATCGTAATATAACTAGCCAGTGACCTACAATGCAGATTTAGAGCACAATATGGCGTGGGCGATTCAGATCCAATTTAGTCTCCATAATTCACCGTTACCACGGCAAATTCAAGTCAACATGTTTGCACACAACCAGTCCAAATGCAAACCAAGCAAAAAGACACGAACAAATTCAAACAAATGCGAATCCAAATCAGTATCAGCGCCCGAAACTACATATTTCCGCTGAGTTCAATCGAGTCTCCAAATGGCTCGGATATCTATTGGGAAATCCAACGCACAACGCACTTAATGCACGACACCTATGATATTCAGGCAATGGTTTTCAAACATTTTGATAAACAAGCTTGCAAGAGCACACACACACACACAGTGATAAATATGTCAAAGGTCATGAGATGTGTTTGTAATCTTATCATGAAAAAATTTAGCATTGGTTGCCTACCGGAATTCCAATGGTTATCGCTTGTTAATGCTTGCGCATCGCACGGATAAAACACATTACTGCTAAATTCTTCCGATAGATTGCGTGTGAGATTGCCAAGTCAAGCACTAAGACCACAAACGAACTAGTTTTGCACATACTAAATGTAACATCCTGCAGTTTTATATTCCGAATAATTAATTCAGACACAGCAGTAGTTAAAACCGATGAAATTGAAATAAAAACACGGACACAAGCATAAAATCTACAAATTTCAGATGTGTTACAGAAATCGAAATCTAGACAACTTACCTTTGGGAATGTTGGTGACCAAAGTAACCAAGATCACAAGCACTACCAGTCTCTCCCAGAAGGGCATGGTGACAGAGTTTCACTGAAATGTCCTTTCCCAGTGGTGAATTTCAGGCGGGGGTGAAATGGCGAGGATTTTCTATTTCTGGAGTGTTGTCAAACCATGAATTTCATGGTGGTACTAGCATTTCTGTGGAGTGAGCAAGAAGTAAGACAGTGGGCTCGGATAATATAGATCATGTAGGCATAGAGGAAAATTTGTATCGTTAGTGTTCTAAAAATAAATTGTGTATGTGGATGCAATAATTCCAACTTTTGTTACGAGAAAAACATATATCGATAATTTTATATCAATCAAGGAACGTTTATCTATGAAAAACTTTAATAGAATACAATAAGTGAGCATTGGCGGAAGTGATTTTCTTTGTGTGTATAAACCTCTCACCAATATTAGTATTACATTTCCGTGCATGATTTGAATGTTGAAAAATGTCGAGAGACTTGTTTCCGAGTTTTAAGACATCCGGTCCCTCGTGATACATGTAAACCCATCCTGGAGCTTTGATACCATGCAGCTGGGAAAAACATTTCCCAAATTATATATCGGCTTAGAGGAATTGCCCCTTTAATTACTTATGGGAGCACTGATTCAGCTCAAATAGCTTAAGCAGAGACGATATAACATGGTGGATTACCATCACTATGTCATAAGGAAATATAATTTCGGTCCGCTCTTTGATGCGCCAAATCAGGAGACAATTTTTAAATTTGGGTCCAAACCCCAAATGTGGTTTAAAATGTTTGATTTTAATCTTTGTTTATTCTGGCATATTGTTTATTTCAATATCAGTCGCCCGATGAAAAATGAAGCCTATACCACCTCTAAAACGTCCATCTGCCATCGCAGGCTAACGCTTCCGTTCAGAACAAACTATTCGCTTTCTTTAATGTGAAGGTTTGTGGACACTACTAAGAGCGTTGAAATCTGTGGGGACGCGTCCCCCTCGACCCACCCGCTAAATCAGACGATACGTGCCCCGCAAAATGTGACTTGGCCGACACTTACACCATTGCTTCCTATTACATTCGTAAACTTATGTAAGTGTTCTTAATTTTAGTGTCGGTAAAAAAATCGGTGGAAAAGTATATGTTCGAGCCAGATTTGTGTCCATCTCCCAGTAAAGAAACCCTTTGGCCGCGTCTTTAGCAATCACTTTTGATACAACACGGCTGGAAGTAAGTCTATTCGTCAAATTAGAAACACTGCTATTTCACATAAAACGGGAGGGAGAAACAACAGATTCTGTCAATAATTCTTCATAATTAGAATAATAATTAAATAAAAAACTCTGGAATCGACACAAGCATGTGCTTTAGCACATGGAGTTCTTCACCAAAGCCGAGTTTTACGCATGAGAGTTGACAGAAAGCACTAATATGCGAATGATATCTGAGCTACAGCATGTATATTGCTCCTGGCTAGAGTTCAGGCTCGTTATCATTCAAGACTCTTCAAGCAATAGTCAACGGATCCTGATAGTTTAGTGAGAGTAGCGCGAACCGACCTGATAATTCTGCTACGAATGTTATACTTCTTTGGCTTATAGTTTAGACCTGAGCCAAAAACCAATTGCATCAGAATCGTCAAGGTTAACAAATTTTAGCTGTTTCAAGTCACACTTTTACCGTTTTGAATGTGATTTACAACATATTCTTAGTCATTGCGTACATTTACCACTGATGGGAGATATGCCAGTGCAAATACTCATCTAGCGTTTTCGTTTATGTCCATGACCTCAGCTGTAATTGGAACAGATGCCTGCTGCTGATCTAACTGAATAAACACAAATACAAATCACGAATATTCGAACCACGTAATAGAAAATAGCCAAGTCAATGCCAGCTATACCACCGTGATCACCACCAACACCAATCAATTTCCAGTTTCCAGCCAAATGGCCACTGGCTCAAAGCCTCTACCTCCAGCAATCACAGCATTGCGAACCCGCCGGAGTCTGGAATAAGACTGACGGCCCTCACCAACACGGAACCCATCGACTCGCCCCCCTGCCCTCTTCCCCTCCCCACACCATCGCGCCGAGGATGATATCGCGAGTCCGTATGGGGCGGCATGTCACAGTTCATGCCACTCCGTTTAACCCTATTCCTGTCAGACTGCTAGCTATCGCTCTTCCTGTCAGGAGGAAGGGCGGATTCATTCACCCCCCCTCCCTCCCCTCCCCACGCCACCGCACCGAGTATGATATCGTGAGTCCATATACTGTTGCATGTCACAGTCTATGACACTCCATTGAACCCTTCTCCTGTAAGATTCATAGCTATCGCTCTCCCTGTCAGGAGGAAGGGCGGATTCATTCACCCCCACCCCCGCCTTAGGCCAAAAACCTGCGCTTCTGATTTCAATATTTCAATGTGGGATCAAGTCGCCTCACGTTGAACTCGCATAAAAGAAAATTAGAGACAGGGGCGTGAAAAATATACCAGTTTGAATCTTTTTACCTGAGCCATAACTTTCAGCCCTGTTGTTTTATTCTTTAAAAACTAGTACGCATATACAGCAAATCGTTGGTAAAAATCAGGCTTGGCAGCAGCCGGCTGAAAGGGGTTAAAATTACTGGTTTTTACCGGTTTAAACCGACTGGTAAAATCCCTGGAGGCAAAAACTGGCAAAAACAGCAATCAGCTAAATATTAGTTAGCATTTCCTTGGAATACCAATGCAAGGAACTCTTCTGGCGTAAAGACTCACCTGGTTATGTATTTACATGCCTTAGTACTCTCATATTCATTATCATTATGTGAATTTAGTAAAACATTCAAACCACATTGGTTTTCAGAAGCTGTTGACGAAGTAGAATGACTTTCTAGTCTCGGCATGGATGCATTCGATCTTTCTGACATGAGCATAAAAGCTTATGCTTATGTCAGAAAGATAGAAGCTCTCGTAATTTGAATAAGGCATGGTTGCTCATGTATCAGTTTGGAACTCAGAATTGTGAAGAAATGGTTCTCTTCATTGGAAGTGCATTGGAAAAACGGGAAATGGCAAAATGGCTCTAGTTCTGTAAATACAGCTTAGAATAGCCTACTATTCTAAATACCGCTGTATAGTAGGCTACTTTCCAAGATCAAGTCAGAATTGTTTACCTGTGATGTCTGATGGGATATCTGAGATAATTAATAATTAACTTAGCCCGGTTTCTAGGTCCGGGTCAACCGTTTCTCAGGAAAAAGTGTTGGAGCTTTTATTTTGGTACCATTATGTTGTGTTGTCATTGCGAGTCGGCTGATCTGCATGTCGACTATTTGAGATTAGATGGTGATCTTGAACTGACTGGGTCAGGATTGGTCCTACATTTTAACCTAGTATGATCCTGTTTCATTCTATTGGCTGTGACGGAAGCAATACAATGATATCGCCCAGAGCTGGACCGATGGAAGCCTGCTGGGGAGGGGTTAAGTAACCGACTAAAAAGATGCTAAAATAAGAAGAATAAAAGTATTGTTCTCTAGGCTATCTACCAGGCATCAGTCAGCCGCAGTTTAATTCAGCTATGATCAGGAATTAGAAATTGAATTGTGGTGGGCATGTGAACCCAAAGTTTGGCTGCCCTCAGGCTCAGGGTAGAAGAAATATTACCAAATTGTGAGTTCAGAATACCGAAATACACAACTGGAAGCATGTCATTTGGGACATCTATTGGATGCACCTTAAGTTCATTATACATAAAATGGGAAAATTCGGCCCCTCATATCTTTTAATACATCTTTCCACTTTGTGCCGGTTTTTACCAGTTAAAACTAGCTAGCGGAAGAAACCCCATCTTCTGGTAAAAATTCGAACCCTGCAATTGATGCAAATGTCGCCCACGCCTGCCATCAGCAGGATCAGAGGCGAACTAAACTCCCCGTCGAAAGCCGCGAAATACCACACCATGCGACGTGCAAATAGTGACGTCACCATTTCAATGAGCCAGGTGACTTAGTATTGGCTGATTCCCGCGCCAGAAAGCTGAATGGCAGCTGATTGATAGGTACCTTACATAGGCGGATCCAGGATTGCCGATCGGAGGGGCACCTTCCCGGGGGCGCCATCCGGACCAGGGGGCGCCACTTATGACCGGCAAAACCTATCAGGTGGGCGCCAAATCCTGTCGGTGGGCGCCGACTTTCGTATCCTGGGCGGGGGAGGGGTGGGAAGCGACATTTCAGGGGGCGCCATCGACCTTTCAGGGGGCGCCAAGGGTCGATCGGGGGGGGCACGTGCCCCTCTGCCCCTGGATCCGCCTATGGTACCTGACGATTAAGTTTGGAATTCTAAGATAACACTCGTGACTCGGCGCGTTACGCTATCAAAATAGCGCACTCACCACCCTCAGAGAATTTCCTTAGAGAGAACTTAGTGCGCTGCTTTAGTAAGTGCCCGGTCAAGCGAAAATATGTTTCCGAGAAGATCGGCACTAGGTATGGAATGTGTCACATGAGGTATTACATTACGCTTTCCCATTCGATTGGCTTGTGAGTGTTGGCATAACTCTCGCCCCAGAGGGGCGGTGGTTTGAACACCCTCGGGTTTTTCCGGCGGCACGAAAAAAACGGCGGCGCAAAGCGTCACCGTGGCACACCTTATCCTTGGTCGATTCCGCAACTTTCCCAAAACTTTTAAGGTTGGGTCATCTCAGGTTAGGTCACCAGTGCAAGCCAAGCGACCTCACCTCCAAAAATGTTTAAAGGGAGATGTGCGAAAAATTATTGGCTAGATCAAAAGGTCGCAAAAGGTTATTTCAGGAATCCTATTCTCATTTTTGCGAATTCGGCCTCCAAATGCCTCAAATCGCTCTCAAATTCGACATTTCTGGACGACTTATCGAGAATTCTCACCATCGATTAGGTAAATGACGTAGCCTCGGCTATGACCATTAATTTCTCTAAGAACTAGGTCATATCTGTTCTAAACAGTGGTGTACGCTGAAAGAAAAAAATGACACCCAGCTCTAAGGTGAGCCTAAAATAAAGCGAATGTGACACCCGTTTTTGGTGGATTGAAGGCTATTTTTGGGTACGTGATCCCATCATTTGGCGCCAATAACCTTTAACCGGTGTCATTTCCAAAAGTAGCGTGACTCCCCATTTTCAACACCATTTCTGACACCACTTTCTGGCGTCAAAACAATACACACATCGGGAGTTACTACAACATTAAGGGTGTCAGGCATTTTAATGGAGGTATCCCGACCACCAAATGAGGAATTTGACCCTCTTCGTCAGGTGTCGGTAGGGTGTCTGACTCAAGAAAGGTGTCCAAATCCTTTCGTAGGGTGTATGAAGGGTGTCAGACCCTCTGTAATTAGCTTGCGAATGGTCACGACACTTTTGTAGAGAATCTTGCCCCTTACTGAGGAGTCTGACTCTTCTGTGACATCACAGCACGTGCTATTTCCGTTTTTGTTGCTGGAAAATGGCGCAAACCCGCCTCATTCTGTGTGCAGAAGCAATGGGAGCAGGGTAAGGTAAGTGAAGATATAATTGTATGCAATGTATTATGGGATTGATAGACTGATGCATTGGAGGATGCACTTTTCACTTGTGTACCTTAAATTTAAGAAAAATCATCGAGCATATCTTACAAGTCTGCTTATTTGGTGGATACCCTTTATATCTGTTTGCTCTATCTCTACTGGTTCAGATTAAATGACGAAACATCTTCATTTCTATTTTGTATTTGTATTTATTCAGTATATATGAGCAACAGGATTATCCCATTTACAGCTTAAGTCAATTGATAAAACATCGTGAATATTTACAAGAGGTGATGAACTGATAGTCACATATACAGTTACAACCGCAGAAACATTAAATTCAAATAAACATGTAAATATTAAAAGAAAAACATGATGCTATAAAACAGTGAAATCCTAAAACCATGGGTACACTAAAACGGATGATCCCTAAGATATTTAATGACGGAGGATTTAAACGATGAGAAACTAGAGATAAAAGGGTCGATGGAAGGATACGTGCTGACATGATTAAAAGCGCGAACTGCACGCATGAACAATCCACATCTCAAGGTTTCTACTCTCCCAAAAGGAATGAGTAGGAATGTGTAGCAGCTGTTATCCATGTTATCCTTATGGTGACATGCCTTGACCTCTAGTAACCATAACTTTGACCTGACTAAGATTGTTCAGATGCTCTAGATAAAGACCTGGAGGGGTTATCCAACACATTTTACCGTTTTATCTGTCTAACACAATTCTCGAGATTTCAGGGGGCGGGTACACGCCCCCGTCAAAGTGAAGGTGGCTCAGACCCCAGTCAATGCGCGTGTGAAGATTGCAGCAGTCGGCTATTGGTTTTGGCTGCAGTCATACGTCGAAAACTCAGCTTCTATTCCCTGTAATTATTCATGTCCTGTGTCCCTTTACGGTGCTTTGACCTCCATTCCTCTTCAGAACCCTGTGTCACTATGTACCATGTGCTATACGAGCCCCACATGCGAACATTTACGATGCATTTACAAAATTTGCTCTAACCAATTCCATTCTTTCCAGGACGTAAACTGATCCTGTTTGTAATATTTAACACGCGCCCCGCTGGGGGCGAAATTCGCCCCCTCCTGGTTTTTCCCAGATAGCTAAAAAAACGAAGAGACGCAGAACAACGAAAATTACGGTAACTTATCCCTAACCAATTTTACACATTTCACCCATTTTTTTAGTTAAGTTCATGTCAGGTCAGGGAGCTATTCAGGGTCAAGTGACTCGACCTCAAAACCTAAAATTACGAGTTGGAAGCAGCACCCAGGGAACATTAGCAAACCGATCAGTTTGAAACTTCCACAATATGATAAGGTTATTAGGGTCTACAAATCTGCTGCCTCGGAATTTTGATATTGGTGACCAAAGGTGGGGTCAATTTTTTGGTCACCCCATTATAAGTCTATGGTGAAAAAAGAATGGACTCGTTTTCAGGAAATACTAAATAGATAAGGGTCAAAATCCTCAAACTTTCTATTCTTACCACGATTTCGACCATAAAGGTGAGGTTTTAAGCATCTGACCTCTCAAAGGTCATATCAGGTCACGGGAGCAGAGAGTGATTGTGTTTGCCAATCACATCTCACTGAATTGAGATAAAGCTCTTATTTTGCTTGCATTGTGTTTATATTGTCACGGGGAGTCGATTGATTTGCAACATGACCATATCAGGTCACTCTGTGACCCTGACCTAGGTCGAGGTCAGGTCATTTTGACTATTTGACCTAGCAAGGTCATATTATACATCATTCGATTCGCCGCGATGAGAGAAATCCGATGATGCATAACGATTTGCTCTAGCTTCCCGTAGGGCAGATCTAGAGGGGGAAACGTACACTGCTCTGTTGTAAGCCTATGGAGCATTCTTTGACCTATGCTGACATCAATATTGACCTGACATAAAAATTATTCGCATAAATTCTCTTTGCCTTGTCAAGAGCTGTCAAACGCCGCCCGTAATTTTCCTTTAGCTTTCGTGGGGAACGAGATACGGAGGGGGGCGAAAAACGCCCCCCAGCGGGGCGCGTCATGCAAGGGGCCCCAGCAGGGCGCGTGTTAACGTTGAACACCTGCACGATGTTTTTTCTTACATATCTGTGTAAGTGTTAACAACCTGAACGTGCTGTCTCTGCAAAACATTTTTTTCAAATTATGAGCAAGATATTCCACACAACATTGTGAGTACGTATCTCCTATCGTAGGTGTTGAAAAGGCATCAGGGAATTCAGCGACTACGTGCGGGAGTGTTTTGAGTCACGAGTTCGAGAGACTTTGGTGTGGTCTCTCGACCCCGAGGACTCTCGAACCGATGGTGCCGAAAATTATGTAGAAGCTAGTAAGAGCGCTGTGCATCTTGTCACTATGTGTGTGTCATGGTAATGCAAAGGCTTTTCCAAGACAGAGCCCACGTGTTTATATCAGAATGTGGTGGTTGCATGATAACTCAGAAGACTTTGATATGGGTGTAGCATTTCGGCACCCATGTGTAAAATTATTGCTGATAGAATGCGTGCCGTGGTTGAGAACATGTTCGGTGATTATGTGTTAAACTCAAGAGCTAATATAAATACAGAAATGCTCACCCACCATTACTTTTTACGACCGACTGGGTGGAGAAAGGGGTCGCAAGAAAAAGGACGCTAAGATACGGGGTCACAAGTGAGGAGTCAATATACACTAATGTAGACAATCTGAGCCTAGTCCTGAGTATATTAGGCCACGCACTGGCAACACAACATGACCGCCACGCTCCAGCACCGGGTTTCCAATGCCCCCCGCCTCCACAGGTCTCACTTGCGACGGGTCACCCCGCCCCGGGCTATGGCCAGCGCTCGCGCAGGGGCGCACACATGACCACGCCGCACTCACTATACCGAATTGCCCCAATCGGCCCCACGCCCAGCCACGCCTCGGCGCAAGCCAGCCCACGCACAGAGCAGGGGAGGGTGACCGGTCAGGCGCCCGACAGGGGTGCGGGCAGGGGACGGCGACCAGCCGACCGCCCGGCAGGGGCGCTGACCGGGAGCAGCCGCACGAGCCGACTACATTCTTCCTTCCTTTGAAGACTCGCGATCCCCCCCTGGGGACCAGAGTATGGTGTGAGACAATGCCTCACACAAATAGAACAAACATTATTTACCAACACATTCAGGGAAACGAGTGCACGAGATGAGTGAGCAAGAGAGCATACGATCGCAGATACGTCCACAAAGATGGATTTGACAACACTCAATGAAGCGGGCCCTAGAAGGACTCGCTGAAAATGTACAGACATAAGCGATCAGGCGGACGCCGCTCCCTGACTGAGCGCCTCGGCATCAGTCCGCCCGGAGAGCACTCGGCTCCCGGAATCGTGATGGAAGCATCGGTGCCCTCACCCTCGCTATCTTCAGGATGAGGACAGGGTGAATGAAAGACGTCATCTGACGCTGATTCAGGAGGGGTTCTCATCTGCTCCCGGAAAGAAGAGTCTACCCTGTTGTCAGTGTTACTCACTGGCGCATCAGTTGACCCCACTTGAGAAGGTTCTGGTGATGATGTCTCTGGAACCGCATCTGTTTCACGACAAGAACCACCAGTCACATCACCAGCCACATCCGGGGAATCACAAACCACATCTGGGACCCTTCCCAGATCACTGTCGACCGTGGTACTGCCCAGATTCACTGCACCATGCACAGGTGCATCATGGGACTGATCCACTGTCGGAACGTCACCCTGCCGGACACTGCGTGGCTTGAGCCGGTTATGGTGAACACACAACCTTTTGCCGTCCCCCAAGCGCACCCAGTAGTTCAGCTCACCTTTGCGAGCCAGTACGACAGCTGGCTTCCATGGTCGCAGAAACTTATGGTACTCACCTCTCTTCGCCACTCCACGGAACAGCATGACCAAGTCTCCCTGGTTGTAGGTGAATGAGTTAAGTTTCTGCTCGTACAAACTCTTATTACGCTTGTGGCTGTGATTCGAGACTTTGAGAGCGTCTCGATACACATCTCGAAGTCCATCACAGAGCTCGTCGATGTACTGTGCCGCTGGCTTAGAGCGCACGCTGTGGGGTGCATCGATCTCAACATCTATGGGCAGCCTTGGTGAGCGCCCAAACATGAGATAGAACGGTGAGTATCCCAATGACCTGTGAATCTGGGCACGATACCCCAACATCAAGAGAGGAAGGTGCTTATCCCACTCAGAGTGGTTGTCCGACAAATATTTGGCCAGCATGTTTAGAACAGTCCGGTTAACCCGTTCACAGCGACTGTTCCCCTCCGGATGGAAGGCAGTCGTGTTGGACTTCTGAATGCCCATGATGCGACACAACTCGGCAATCAGCTGGCTCTTGAAGTTCGCGGCACAGTCTGAGTGCAAGCGTGAGGGACAACCATAGCGGGAGAAAAGCTCAGTGGCCAAAGTTTTTGCTACAGTTATGGCTGACATGTCCGGCAAGGGAAACACCTCAACCCAGCGTGTGAAATGTTCACAACAGACAAGCAGATGCTTGTTCCCGCGTTCCGTCACTGGCAGATCTGTCAGGAAATCAATCGACATCACCTCCCATGGTTCTGATGAGAACAACTCTCCCATGGGTGCCCTTGGCTGTGGATTGGGTGAGTTGCGACCCATGCAGCGGTCACACTGAGCACAGTAACGTTCCACATCAGAGGTCATGCCGAGCCAGAAAAACCGACTTTGCACCTGCTTGACCATCTTATCAGAGCCAAAATGTCCACCGCAAGGACCCCCATGTAGCGAGGCAAGGACCCCACCAACTAAGCCAGGAGGGATAACAACTTGCAGCTGTTCAGGGGCACCAGCCCGCCTGCGATATACACGAAAGACCACTCCCCGCACAAGGCGGAGCCGAGGCCAATGCTTCAGCCAAGGTCTTAGCCGAGCAGAGACACTGTTGCGGGACGGGTTCTCACCACTGGCCAAAACGATCGCAATCTCAGCCAAAGACTCGTCCTTGCTCTGCTCTTCCTGGATGAAGCTCAAGGGCCAATCCCAAGCAGCCACACGTGCACAATGTTCCCCTCTGTGATCCGGAGCTGACGTTGAGGAGGAACATTCATCAGGCTTATCACACACAGAGATAAACCTATCAGGCAATGCGTCTCTGTCTGCAGGGTTCTCGACGGCGAAAGCCCTAGATCGGTGATCAAATCCTTGGATGGACCCCGGAGAGTGCTGGCTTAGTTCAGGCCGTTTCTGCACCGTGCCAAGGGGATTCTGCCCTGCCGTTAACCTGCAGCAGGGTTCCGTTTGGCATCCAACATCTGTCAGCTCAGAGGGTCGCCTGCTCAGGGCGTCAGCTGCCGAATTCTCAGCCCCAGGTCGATACTGGATTTGAAACTGAAAATTCCCCAGGATCTCCAACCAACGTGCCAACATTCCGGAAGGATTCTTAAAGTTCAGCAGCCACTGGAGGCTACTATGATCCGTCCTGAGTCGGAACGACTTCCCCATTAAATAATGAGAGAACTCCTGCACAAAAATCACGCAGGCCAGAAGCTCTTTCTTAGTGGTAGAGTAGTTTCTCTGGGATTTAGTCAAACGGTGACTCCCATACGCAATCACACGGTCAGTGCCCGCCTGCTCCTGCATCAGAACAGCCCCCACACCCTCGTTGCTGGCATCGCAGTCAAGGGTGAAGTTGCCAGCATCGTCGCCGAAGTTGGGAAACGCAACAACGGGAGCCTCACAAAGTGCCGCCTTTAATCCCTGAAATGCCTGATCAGCGCCCTGTGACCACTGAAATGACACCTCCTTTCGCGTCAAATCAAACAGTGGTGCGGCTATGTGGGCAAAGTTTTTAACATACTTCCTGAAGTATGAGCAGAGGCCAAGGAAGCTAGCCAATTCTTTCTTGGTCCGAGGCTGAGGCCAGTCACGAGCTTTGGACACCTTCTCGGGATCTGTAGCCATGCCGCTACTGGAAATAACATGGCCCAAAAAAACTACTTCTGGCGCAAAGAACTGACATTTAGCCAAATTTAAAGTCAGACCAGCCGCCCGCAGGCGATGCAAAGTCCCATCCAGTGACGTCAGCACCTCATCAAACGACTTCCCGTGCACGATTATGTCGTCAAAATAATGAACACAAGGGTCTTTGGGCATATCACCAAGGACAAGATTCAGAAGCTTACAGCAGGTGAAGGGTGCAGAGCTCAAACCAAAGCACATACGCCTATATCTCCAGTTTCCGAGAGGAGTAGTTATGGTGGCCTTGTCCCTATCACTGGGATCAATTTCCACCTGATGATACGCTGCGTTCATGTCCAACACACAGAAGAGTGATGAACCCGCAAGCGCTTCAAGCGTGTCGTCAATTCGTGGGATCGGGAAAGCTGGAAGTCGTGTTACAGAGTTCAGCTTACGCATATCAGCACAAATTCTCAGCTCACCCGACTTCTTTTTG
Source organism: Lepas anatifera (assembly GCA_034440635.1). Taxonomy (NCBI): domain Eukaryota; kingdom Metazoa; phylum Arthropoda; class Thecostraca; family Lepadidae; genus Lepas; species Lepas anatifera. Next base: position 166,336 of record JAOTON010001517.1, read on the forward strand.
ACCAAGCAGATGGGGGACGCCCATCCACTTTCAGACTCCTCCAGGATTCCCTGACTTACCAACTTATCAAGCTCGTCCCGAACTTGTCCTGTCAAGTGTGGAGGAATTCGCCGGGGGCTCTGGCGGATCGGGGGGCTATCGCCTGTGTCTATTTTGTGCGTAACGAGTGAAGTGTGCCCAATGTGACCATCAAACATAGACTCGTGTTTCTTAAGCACAGATATCAATGCACGCTGCTGATGGTCTGATATATCAGCGCCAGTTAGGTCAACAAGTGACTCGATGTCCACGGCATCACCCGGCACCCCTGGTTTTTGCATGTCCTCCTCCACGAAACCGACCTCCAAATCTGCCATATGTGAATGTTTTGGCAAGGTAATGTTATCTGTCGTTACATTACGAATCAATAGTGGTACAGATGACTTTTCTAAGTGGGCAACACACCTCACCACCTCCACGCCAGGCATATCTAGACTCGGTTCCACAACAATCAAGCCCTCATAGTCACAATTGTGGACACGTCCTGTCACAAAACACTCCGATCCTGGGGGAAGCGAGACATCACTGCCAAGAACAGCACCACCCACAGATGTGCTATCAGCAGATATGGAGCGAATATTCTGATTATCCACAATAACTAACTCTTTACCAGGGAGATCAATGACACAAGGGACAGATTTAAGGAAATCTAGACCGAGAAGGCACGGCACATCAATGCTGTCAGAGACGTACATTTTTACTATATGGGTTTTACCAGCAACCTTAATAGGGACAGACACTCTCCCCAAGAGGGGTAATTCAGCTTGAGACGCTGTTTTCGCTTTAGTTGAAGTTTCATGAAGATGAAGACCTGATAGCAAATCATACACAGATTTGTTAAGAACACTTATGGAAGACCCAGTGTCAAGCAAAAATTTACAAGAGGTACCAGAGATAGAGCCTGAAAAAGTCATGCTGTCATCAAGGGCAACCCTGCCCTCGGCCGGCCCCGATCCGCTGGCTTCAGGATCTGCGGAACCTACCATTGTTGGTCCTGAAAAGATCGTGTCAGTATGGAGCGCAACACTGCTTTCATCTGTGCCACAATCAACAGGCTCAGAAACAGTGGCACCTATTGCTGGTGCTGACTCTGGGGGCGCTGTTCTGCGCTCTGCGGAACCACGCCCCCGTGTCCGTTTCCTCGCAACGGACACACATACACCATAAGACGGCATCAATACATGTGCATTGACACCCTGATTTAGATTACTTTGCAAGAAATACACCGTAAAGCAGTGTCAGGTACCCCTGAAATGGTGGTCAGGTAAAGAGTCAGATGGGTGTCGTGACTCCTTTTGATGAGGGTCGTGACTCCTTTCGATTGGAGTAATATCTTCCCCCAACCCTACCAAAACTCCCAAATACGGTGTCTGACCCCGTATTGACACCAGATTTGGGGGTAGTGACGCAGCTTGGCGGGGTTGGCTGAACTCCAGTGGGAACTTTTTGACGGTGTCACCAAATGGCAAAAGGTGTATTTTTCTATCAGTGTAGAACCTCGAACTATCACAGAAAGAAAAACTTAAACAACATTCCGAAACTCTTTTGAACAGAGATATAGGACTTGAAAAAATCACAATTGGCCAATCAGAAGCCCAGAAATTCTCATACCTGGGTCACGTGACCTATCTGACGCAAAGGTTTCGTCATCCTGAGAATTTTGTAGGAAGCAACTGAAGACCTGGGGTACGAAACGATCGAAGACTTGAGTCTAAACTATTGAACTATTAAAGACTAAATGTCGGGCTTGTGACAGGCTTCTGAAAACAGCATTAGGCCCAGAGTGCAAAGTATGGCACTTTCGACGAGACCTCGCTGGTGCGAATGCCCTTGGAGCATAGGCGGATCCAGGGGGGACAAAGGGGGCGTTCCCCCGATCGACCCTCGGCACCCCCTGAAATGGTCACGGCACCCCCTGAAATGGTCACGGCGCCCCCTGAAATGGTCACGGCGCCCCCTGAAATGGTCACGGCGCCCCCTGAAATGGTCACGGCACCCCTGAAATGGTCACGGCACCCCCTGAAATGGTCACGGCACCTCCTGAAATGGTCACGGCACCTCCTGAAATGGTCACGGCACCTCCTGAAATGGTCACGGCACCTCCTGAAATGGTCACGGCACCCCCTGAAATGGTCACGGCACCTCCTGAAATGGTCCCGGCACCCCCTGAAATGCCGCTTCCCATCCCACCCCCTCCCCCAGGATGCGAAAATCGGCGCACACCGATAGGCTTTTGCGCCCACCTGATAGGTTTTGCCGGTCAAAAGTGGCGCCCCTGGCTCGGATGGCACCCCCTGACCCGGATCCCCCCTGGTCCGGATGGTGCCCCCGGAAGGTGACCCCCGATCGGAAATCTTGGATCTGCCTATGCCTTGGAGACGGGAGATATTGGAGCGAATTGTACTAACCCGGTGCGAATTGGTGAGGCTGGTGCGAGGGAGGCGACGCTGAAACCCAAACAAATAATAGATGAATGGTCCTAAAGACGCAGGGGACCACCTTATGAAAATTTCTTAACTAACGAACTAATAAGAGAGACCTCTCCTATTCTCCTGCTACCCGTAGCATTGCGTCGTGTGGGTAGGGATGGGTGCATTTTTTCGCCCTGGTATATTGCGAATTGGTGCAAATTTTATGTGGCTGGTGTAGGAGTGTGATATCCTGTTTAGGTAATGACATCCCTTTCCTGTCCTTTCCAAATGCTGGGAGCATTCTGTTTTGATTCGCAATAAAGTAAGGAGTCAAGTACAGAAGGTCTTTGATCATGCTCCCAGCATCTTTAGACGTTTGTTGAATGCTTCAAGTGTGCTGGGGAATGAATGAATGAATAAAGGGAATACCGAATAAAAATATGAACACCGACAGACAGACAGACAGACAGACAGACAGACAGACAGACAGACAGACAGACAGACAGACAGACAGACAGACAGACAGACAGACAGACAGACATATATTTTAATTATAAAACATACACAAGTTTTCATTAATCTTTCGCGATTGGTGCAAAAGCACGATTGCTTATATCACGCACCGCTCGCACAGTCAGCCCCAGACGCCGGCCACCACCACGAGAGGACCACCCGGTGCCGCTGCTTGCCAACCAACCGAATGCTGATCACCTGATCCCCTACCCGATCCTCTACCCGATCCCCGATCACCTGGCGCTCGGGGGTCGCAGGTGACACCTTCCCCGTCTACCGCACCTGGTCCAACCTCCCAAGATCCTGTTGAGGACCCCGGCCTCAGGCGCAGTCAGAGGGCCCACAGGCGCCCCCGGTACCTCGACGACTTCACTGTGTAACGTGTTGGCCTGTTCTGGCTACCCGTGTCAGATTACGTTCCTGTACGTAATACCGTGCCAAGAGGCGGAAGGTGTCGCCCGTTACGTTACGTGTTGCACGTCCTCTTTGACCGACCCGGGATCTGTCGATATCAGCACATTAAGCTTTTAGATCGGTCTTAAAAACTGGTGGGGATGTAGGAGTGTGATATCCTGTTCTGGTAATGACATCCTTTTCCTGTCCTTTCCAGATGCTGGGAGCATTCTGTTTTGATTCGCAATAAAGTAAGGAGTCAAGTACAGAAGGTCTTTGATCAGCTGACGGTGCAAATTTGTGCAGGAATTTTAAGTGGCTGGTGCAACTCGTCTGGCCTGTTGTCATACACACAGATAATTTTTAGTACCCTCTGTACTACTTGAACTCTTTTTTATAACTCAGTAGCCTGGGGCTGCTAAGCTAAGTCTCAAGCCGGGAGTGAAATCGCACACACCAAATAAAGTGATTCATCAAAGTACATTTTACAGTGTCAATGTATTTTTCATGTTTTTCACTCTCCTATCGATACTGCATGGACTCCATGGCTATATTAGATTAGAGTACTAACAACATGCAAGCAAGAGGTAAGATAACCGTTATCTTAGATCAGTACCCTGGTGGCTCTTCATCCAGTACCTAATTGGAAAAAGGAGAGTTTCCTAACACCAGGTGGTACTACATCTAAAATCCAAATTGGTGTAAGTAATCCCTGATCAAAATTGTGGGTACTTAATCTAGTACCTATTTTGGAAAAGGAGAGTTTTCTAACACCAGGTGGTACTGCATGGAGCGTTCATTTGATATTTTCAATCCCCTTTGGAATACTTCGGTGTGAAGACAGAAAAATGGCGCCAACTTTAGTGCAATAAAGGCGGTAGGTTACCCTCTATTGAGTTCTTTCTTTGAACCAAGCGACTTTTTGCATCTTCCAGCGCCATTTTCCTGCAGTGAGTGGCGGACGGAGGCTCAGCCCGTGGAACATTTGGCAAAAGGTGAGAGTTGGCATCTGTTTTGTGATTGAACAGGGCTAGGTGCATTAGGTACCAGTTATCTCTTGACATCCTTTGTGTATGGCATCTTCATCATTAGACCAGCCAAATTATAACCGGCGTAATTATGTATACAAGCACGTCCATGAAACCTAAACTGAAAACATGGTAATGCTTCAATGATTATGGTTAGGTAATGTATTTGACTGATTTGCCGCTTCTGGATTGAATGCAAAATCTGAAGCCACACGTAACTTTCATTAATGAGTTTTTAAAAGTGTACATGGATAAACCATTTCTAGGTAGGTACTCTGTAACTATAAATAATATTGAAACCCCAACAATATTTAAAACTTCCTACGGGGCAGAGATGAGGATTCTATTTCTGTAGGGGCATTCTACAATCACCCAGCATTCGTGATTTTAAGATCACATGCTTCTATTTGGCTTCCTGATTCTAAGAAGGGCGTGTTTATTTAGAAAACAGTTAATAATACAAGAAAATTCTCTTAAACTGTCAGAGTACCTACCCGTTTTTCTAATTCAAGCACCCCCGAATAAAAAAGTTCCACCTTTGCTTGTAGCTAGACTGATAAGCGTAGGTACATACATACGTCCAAAACATTGGGGATGAAGTTTTATCTTAGACAAATTTATTTTCAATCAACGCCATTTATCTAATAATTAAAAATAATTAATATTGGGGGCATGGCCCCTTTGGGTTTCTCTACCCCTACGACTATGGGTAAACTAGGAAATGACGCTATGGTATCTTTGTGGCTCTTGGTATTGTTTTAAATTTGGGCACCCCCAATTATTAACCCGCGCCCCGGTGGGCCTCTGAATCACCTTCGCCCTGGTGGGGGGGGGGTGTTTGAACACCGCCCTCTCCCTCGAACACGGCTCCTATGTGGGATAGGAAAAAACGCGAAGGCTGGTGGAAGTCTCATCAAAATTCATTAAGAAATCACATCAGTCAACTTTCGGCTTAGGTCAATATTGAGGTCATGACAGGTCAAAGAAGGTTGCATTTTAGGTTAGTGTTCTTGGGCTCTAGCATCTGACAGCGTCGAGTGAGAATCATTTTTTAAGCATTATTCGCTTCCTCTCGTCACGGAAAATCGAATGATGTATAATATGACTACGCTGTGTAAAAATATGACCTGACCTGAGGTCAGGCAAAAGTCACTTTTCGACCTAAGATGGTAAATATGCATATCAATCGACTAGCAATAGCAATCCAAGCGTAATGGTATCAAAATAAAAGCTGTCTCATCATTTCCTGCGAAGTTATTGACCCAAGCATAAAAACTGCTTAAGTAGCCCCAAATGGCCTCTCAGAGGTGACAGGTAAAAAATTGCAACATGAACCTAAAAGAGGGCCCATGATACTATTACTAGGAGAAAATGAAGGTATTCTCAGCCGTATCTACACAAATACAGCTCGTTTTCTGTTTTCCTCATGTATTTCCAATGGAGAGGTCATGATTCGTACCTGACCTTAGGTCATCGATATGAAAAATTCCTGATCATATTTTGTAGCAGTTGTCGGGGCCATTTTGTGGTATAAGTATCAATCCGATATATTTAACCCATTTCTTACTTATGCCACCTTAACCATTTTTGAGGTGAGGTCACTTGACCTGCACTGTGACCTGACCTGAGATGACCTAACCTTAAAATTTTGGGACAAGTTGCGGAATTGATCAAGAATAAATTGTACCAAGTACGGCGGCGCGAAGCGCCGCCGTTTGCTCTCCGCCTGAAAACCCAAGGGGATGTACAAACACCCCCACCATGGCGAGGGTTAACACACGCCCCGCTGGTGTCCCTGGCATGACACGCCCCGCTGGGGGGCGTTTTCGCCCCCTCCCACTCCGTATCTCATTCCCCACGTAAGCTAAAGGAAAATTACGGTCGGCGTTCGAAAGCTCTTGGCAAGACGAAGAGATTTTATACAGAACATTTTTATGTTAGGTCAATATTGAGGTTAGCAAAGGTCAAAGAAGGTTCCATAGACTTACTGCAGAGCAGTGTACGTTTCTCTCTCTAGATCTGCCCTCAGGGGAGCTAGAGGAAATCTTTATACATCATTGGATTTCTCTCACTGCAGCAAATCGAATGATGTATAATATGACCTTGCTAGATCAAATAGTGAAAATGACCTGACCTTGAGCTAGGTCAGGGTCACAGTCACCTGGTAAATTTTTCCTGGAGCCCTAAAAATTTTCCTGGTGGCCCTCAATAGTTTATTTCGGGGGTCCTAAAGAGTTGGTCTCGGGTGGCCCCAAGAGCTGGTCTCGGAGGATTCCAGGGTTGGTCTTGTGGGCCGAAGAATCTGTCTCGGGGGGGGCTCCAAAAAGTTTTCTCAGGAGCCTAGGATTGGTCGGGGGAGGACCTTACAAGTTAGTCTTGGGCGGCCCCAGGGTGGATCTCTGGAGCCCCAAAAATTTTCCCGGGGGGGCAAAAGCTGGTCTCGGGGGGCCTTCAAGTGTTTGTTTCAGGGAATCCCAAGGCTGGTCTCGGAGGCCCGGAGTTTGGTCTCGGACCCATCAAGAGTGATTCGAGGGGTTCGAGAGGCAGATATGGTTTGGAGGTCGGAGGGCCACAAGAGTTGCTTCTGGGGGGCCAAGGTTATGTCTCGAGGGGCCAATGTAATTTTATGGGGTGGGCCAGAGCTAATCTTGAATTTTTCGTAAGGCCCCAAGAGTTTGTCTAAGGATGCTCTAAAAAGTTATTGGTGGCCGCCAGAACTGGTCTGGGGAGCCTTTAAGAGCTTGACCCGGAGGGGGGGCAGAGTTTATTTCGGAGGGCCAAAGGTTGTTTTGGGAGTCCCAGATTCGGCCTCGGAGTCCTCCAGAGTTGGTCCCGGGGGCCCCAAGGCTTGATCTCGGGCCCGAAAGTTGCTCTCGGGCGTGGGGCAAGATTTTTCCTCAAGGGGCCAAACAATTTTTCTCAGGAGGCCCCCGAATTAGTTTCGAGAGGGGGGGCAAAGAGCTTATCTCGAGGGCACCCCAGAGATGGTGCCCGTGTCACAAGGAAAAAATAAAGGAAAAACACGTGTTATTTAGCTAAATAGACCTTGAAACAAAACAAAAAAATAGGTAAAACCAGCCAATATAAGTCACGTAAAGTCACGTCATACGTTATATTTATTTGTATTGTCTTAAACCACAAATTGTTTCTCTACATGCATGATGTTGCCAGGTCACTAGTACGCCGCGGTGCTAAGTTAGTCTTATTTTGCGCCAATATACGGAACGGTTATAGTGCCACGTGGTGACAAGTGCCGGTGCAAAGGCTAATCTCTAGCAGCAAATAGCCGACTGTTTGCCTTGCGCGCAGGGCCCGGACGTCGAATCATTTGAAGGATGCTCACACAGAATCCTGAGGAAGCGGGAAGATTTAAGGACGGCTGATTGGTTCTGGACAGAATTAACTCTCTTTTAACCCTTGCCCCGTTGGCGGATACGAGCCACCTTCGCCCTGGTGGGGGGGGCTAAAAAGACCCCCACGATCTCAAAAACTAAGAGAGCTAGAAAAAAGCGCAAAACGGCAATCGAAAGCTCTTCAAAAATGATATTGAAAATACTTCGGTCATTTTTCTTGTCAGGTCAATATCAAGGTCACCAGAGGTCAAAATAGATCAAAATCGCTAATATGAAGTGTACTAAGAAAACCTCATATATCTCAGCAACTATGATAGTTAGAAACATCTTGCTAACACCATTCGAAAGCTCTTGAGTTGCTCTTTTATTGCAGTGCCATTCATTTTCGTGTCAGGTCAAAGCCTAGGGAGCTACAGGTCACTGAATATCGGACATATTCTTGGGAATGTCCATAGCCACCAATGCAAAAGGGCGTTTCCTTTTTCGCTAATACCTTCCAAACCAATCAAGATACAGCCATAGTTGATGCACCATTGCAATCCTCTCGTCAATAAGAATCGAATGATATATAATATTGCTATGTCAGGTCAATTTAAGAATTTGACCTGACCCAGGTCAAGGATCTGACTTAAATTGACCTGGTATAGTCATGATGTATATCATTTGACTTGCAGTGACTATACAAACACTTTGGTGACAAAATAAAAGTTATATCTTAGTTTATTCCAAATTTATAGAGTAAAACACCAAAAAATGATTATTTGACCCAAGGTGACCTTTTAAAAGTCACAAATCAAAATGTTTGGCATTAACTTCAGAAATGGGCTAAAAGCAAGTGGTAACCGATGTTTGAAGTTGATTCCATCCAAACTTACTGAGAAAAGCTCATTTCGTGAGTTTCCCCGTGTATTTACAATGGGGAGGTCATGCTCTGCACATAACCTTAGGTCACCAATATAATAAATCCCGGAACAAATGTTGTAGCTCCTGGTAGGCCCAATATGTGGTATAAGTTTCAACTTGGTCGATTAACCCTTCTTTTAGTTATGCGGTCCTAAATATTTTTTGAGGTAAGGTCACTTCACCTGACCTGGTTTTTTTCCGGTGACGGCCGAAGCCCTGTATTTACCTGTCAAACATCATAATACACACATACAAACACTTGTTATAATAACAACTGCGTCACACTCGTCCCTCCCCCGTCCCACCTTGTTCCCTTCCCCTCCCTCGAGCATCGCTTCTGAAGTCCGGACAGAGTAGCTGGCGCATGGGAACATATGTACTCCATAACGATTTCCATTTTTCACAATGCTCATGGATTTTGTTTTTGTTTTTGGCGACAATACCTTCGGAATAGCAAAATTTCTTTATTTCATCCCTCAGAACATCTAGGTTTGGGTCTGAGGCACCTTCCTGTCTTAGTTTATTCGTTACGATATGTTGCTTTGTGAGGAGAATTATCAAGTTAACCACGGGTGGTGCGCCGGGAAGTCCTAATAGAACGGTTTCGCAGCTCAGAATCTGGTCGCGCAGGTTAAAGATACGCTTCAGTTGCGGTAAAATGGTATCCCAAATTGGTTTCGTGCTATCACAATCATAGAAAAAATGTTTTAGATCGTCAACACGGTAACATTTTCGACACAGTGGGCTTCCTACAACCCCACGGATGGATAAGAATTTTCTGGTAGGAATGTAACGATTGATAATGCAGGGATTGCAGTTTGGTGGACACGCAGCATCTATATGGAATCTCAAACACCCGTCTCCAGTTATGATGCCTGAAGCCAATGGACTCCCATTTATTTACAGCTGTTGGTACGCGAAATGTTATTTGTTTGGAATAGAAATGGGCAGCCCTACAGTGTCTGAGTGGTATTCTTTTATCACCTCTACCTATAAATAAAATTTCATCATCAAGGTTGATATTTTCACTTCGTGGGTATTGGCGCAACTTGGTTTTCCAAGCTGAAGGAATAGCAGACCTCAATCGCAGTAGTGTTAGAAAATGTGTCCTAAGCTGAGGAAATTTTCGCTTTATTTCTCCCAATCCTAGCATGTTTCCGTTGCTGTCTATTATGTGATCGATAATTTTCACACCGGCTGAATATAACTCTTTGAAAAAGATAGGCTTCTTGTTAACTGTAATATCATCATTATTCCAAAGTGATTGTTTGCGTATGTCTTCACTATCATTAAGAGCTGCACGATTAAGTTGTTGGAAATCTTTGATCAAGTCCTTGTAAAATGTTGGAACTTTCAGCTTATCCAAAAATAACTTCGAATTCCTCACACGCAAGAGATCATCCAGCTTGAACCCAGCAAGTCTGGATTCAAGAAGCTTTCTCCAATCTCCTTCGGTACTTTTGACTATTCTTTTGATCCAAGTCATTCTTAAGGCCGAACAGAATTTTGCTACATCCACAGCCTTTAGACCACCCCGCTCAATATCTTGAAACAGGACTTCCTGGGCCACTTTTGGAGGTCTACCGCGCCAAATGAATTGCATAATCAAGCTTTGTATTTGACATAAATCTGATCGCGTGACAGAACTGCAGGATAATACATAAACTATCTGTGACACAAGAAGTGACTTGGAAGCCACAATCCTACCTTTAATTGAGAGGCTACGCTGAGACCACATATTTGTTATGTTTTTGATTCTGCCTATTACAGGAAGAACGTTATCATCATGACATTTGCTGAGGGCACTAAACCAGACTCCCAATATCTTTATTTTGGTCAGGGCTGTTATACCAGCTACTGAATCCGAGCAATGACATAGTGACCCTAGCCACATCAAACTAGTTTTATGTAAGTTTATCTCTAGACCAGAAATTTCTTTGAACTCATTAATCATATCAATTGCGTTACGCACTGACAGAGCATCTGCCAGAAACAAAGTCGTATCATCGCAGTATTGGCTTATTTTGACTTCCAAATTATTTATTTTAATACCTTTAATTCTGGCTGACTTTCGAATCTTAATAGCAAGCAGCTCAACTGCGATATTAAAGATCATACTTGATAACGGTGAACCCTGGAATGTGCCCCGGGTACACGGAAACCACTCAGTGGTGTAGCCATTGTTACTTACAGTCAGAAGGGCTCCGCTATACAGCATTCGAATCCAAGCCAAAAATTCGGGGCCAAAATTGAAAGACTCTAGCGCAAACATCATGAAATCATGCTCAAGAGAATCAAAAGCGTTTCTGTAATCAACTGCAACGAGAACGCCTGGCAGGTTATCTAGGTAGCAATACTCAATAACATCACTTATGAGACGAAGATTTTCCCCTATGTAACGACCCTTGATTGAACCAGACTGGTTTTTATGAACTATTTTATCGATGACAAGACACAATCTCAATGCCATGACCTTCGCGATCAATTTATAAATTACGTCTAAAAGACATATCGGTCTTTTATTTTGTAGCTTGAGCTGATTTCCTTTTTTAGGAATGAGCGTAAGCACTCCACGTCGATGTGATATAAAAAGCTGGCCTTCTTGTTTCGCACTATTAGCGTAGTCAACAATGATCTGACCAATATCAACCCAGAAGAAATCAAAGAACTCTGCAGTAAAACCTGAAATCCCCGCCGTCTTATTTCTGGCCATTTGAGTTACGGCGTACCTACCCTCTTCTAATGTAATGGGACCCTCACATAATAATTTATCAGCTTCGGAAAGACGAGGATCATCGTCCTCAAGAGCGAAGGCTTGAAAGTTGGGGTGTTGTATTCTTTTCGAAGTGTACAAAGACTTGAAATGGAGCACACATTGTTGCAGTATTTGCTTGCTGCCACGGACATATTTTCCATCACAGGTCTCAATCGTCGATATAAGTTTTTGTGCGGCTCGATTCTGAGCGTATCTTAAGAAATAAGCGGTAGGTTTTTCTCCAAACTCCGTCCAAGTGGCTTGAGATCTGGTTATCGCTGCAATTCCTCGCTTTTCTTTCAAATCATTTAAACTAATCCGCACAGTAAGATATTCTGAAATGTGGTGAGATTGCGGTGCATTTGAAACTATTTCTTCCAATTCGTTAAGTCTATTGTACAATTCGTTTTCCTCTTTCCGTTGTTCATGTGCAATTCGCTTGCTACGCTTAATTGTGAGAGTTCGAACATTACTTAAAAGCATCTCGACCAAAATACCGTGGTAACTGATCCCTGTGTACGCTCCTGCCTTTTGCTTAGCCGCCCTAATCTCGCTCCGAACACTTTCGACATGTTCTGAATCACTGAGGAGTGAGTTATTGAATCTCCAAATACCTGGTCCCCGTTTTTCATTACCAATATTGACATCAATTACTGCGAAACTGTGATCACTCAGGATTCCGGGATCGATTTTTGCTGTAACGGTATTATTACAAATAAAATTTCTGCTGGCGAAGATGTAGTCGATTCGAGACTGTTGGAGGGATTGCATCTTCGCCAAGAATACCGCCTGGTAGAGGGGTGCTTATATCGCCAAGAATCCTCCAAACAAAATTCTTCTACTAAGTCGTTTAACTTAATACACGCTCTTGTGTTCCTGTGGTTGGGATTGTCTGAATCCAAAGACTTAAGCTTAATATTGAAATCACCACCTAGAAAAGTATTGGCATTTGCAAAGCACAAAAGTAATTCCCTCAGATCATCAAGAAATTTGCATTTTACATTTAAATCATCCGTAGATGGTGCTTATACTCCTATGATAATAAACGGATCGGGCTCGGCAGAAAGTTGCAAGCACAGAATCCGACCTTCATCATCGGAAGCAATTTGACGAGTTTGAAACGTATAGTCGCACGGGAGTAGTACAGCTACACCAGCTTGACCTGTCTGGGTACCATGGGAAAAGAATACGTTACCAGACCACTCATGTCTCCAAATACGCTCTTGCTCTGGTCTAGAATGAGTCTCTTGCAAGATGACAATGCTATTTTTATAATTGATACGGATGTGACGAAATAATGCCCTGCGTTTTACTCGATCTCTCAAACCTCTGGCATTAAATGATACAACCGAGATGTGATTTATGGGAGACTTCTCATGTACCATATCCGGGTCAAGAAAAAGTGATAATTAATATTACCTGGTATGATACGAAAATATCTGAAATATGTCGCCAAAAACGATGTTTTGCTTTTTTGCATTGCGTGAGAACCGCAGCAGAAACCACATAAATAGGCAAAACCGAACCGCGACTCTCTCCGGCTTCTTGTCCTGCCCCCCCCCAACTGCACACGACCTCCCACGCAGGTATGAACTGCAGGCCCACCTCCTTCCCTCCCTCTTCCCCCTAACCCCACCCAAAAAGAACGCGAATTCGGAACCGTCCTGAGGACGCAAAGCCAAGCACTCGCCCCGCTCCCGGGCAACTCACAATCTATACAGAAACATCAGCTACAACGTTTCAGCGGCTCAAACTTCCGATGAGCTGAGTTAATGGATACTGGTGAAAATCAGCAGCCTTAGCAGTCTTCAAACAGTCTTAGCAGGTCGTTTTATCTTTTTACCAAATTGTAAGGTGCGTGACGGACGTATAAACGTGAATGCATTCGAGACTATTCATGGGGCAACACTGTAGCAAAGCGATACAACATACGAACTCTAATAAAGATGACATCGGAAACTAGTTTTTTCCGCCAATCGCTGATGCGAGCATGGATAGCTTAACAGCTGACTTCGGTTTTACCCGATTCGTGAGACATTTGAAAGCTGTTCAACGCAATTAGGAATTAAAATCAAGGAGAAAATAGACAGTGAATTTAAAAATTATAAGCCTCTCCATCAGTATTTACGAGGGAATGAAAGCTCGATTGTGAAGCAGTAGCAATTTGTTGAAAACTTTCAAATTTCCTTGGAACATTGTTCGTGTTATTTTATAAACAAAACATTCATACACGCACATATACTTCTGATTGCAGTTCGAGTGTTGTTCCAGAGTGAACAAACCTTGAGGCTGAACATGTGGTGAAATACTTGGTGAGAATTGAGACGGCGCTAAATAAGGACAAATTAAGCAAGAAAAACAAATTTACGCTGAAGCTGGCACAAAGCCTGCACGATACCTTTTCTGAAGTCACTTCCATGAAGGATTTCTGCTCTCACCAGTCACTCAATCTCCGCAACCGATCTCGGCTCCGGTCCGTGATACACTCTCCGCACACTCCTCTATCGGCCGCACGGGGTTGCACCGGGACGGAGTTCTTGGTTGAGTGACGCGGCCTGAGAGTCACCACCGTGGGTGGCGCCAGGCGGTGACTTCGGAGAGTCTTCAGCATGTCGACGATCGGGAACCTTCCAAGGGCGACGACGGAGCTCCAGCTCAGGCGGAGCAGCCTGAGCACCAGAAGAAGCCGGAGGGCCCGGCGCGGACCGAGAGAGAGGGCCCTGCTGAGGGCGGCGCCGGTCGCGAGGTGGCAACGAAAAACGCCGCCCACCCAGAATCTTCAACAAAGTCTCCTGGTCCGGAACCCTGACGTTGCTGCCACCCTTCTCCACGCGACAGAAGACTACACCCCGCCGTGTGAAAACGGAGGCGACGAGGCTGCCGTTGCTGGGGCGGCGTGCCTGAAGAAGCTGGTTGAAGATATGCTTATTGTGATTTGTCAGACTCTCGTTGATATAGAGCGGGGCCAGGCTTCGCTCGGGTCGACCACCAGGTGTCGAGTTGTGAGCCAGGTTGAATCGGCTCTCAAACACACGGTCTCGAAGCTGTCTGCGCACGAACTTACATATGACCTTCTCGTCACTCTCGAGTCTGTGAGCGATGTTGATATCTTGAGAGGTCAACTGCAAGTCCGTTATTCGCCTGTTAAGCACATCAACTACCCGCTGTTCCAAATTTTCGTTGAAGGGGCGCTGTTTGAAGTCAGCACAGGTAAGGATCAGTGATTCCAGTCTTCCATTTTTGTCGAGATTTTCTAGCTGTTCCTGAAGATTGCTGTTTAACTCTACGTTCTGCCGGAGCTGGGCTTCAAGGTTCTGAATCTTGATATCCTTCTCGTGAAGCTCACTTTCTAAAATACCCAGTCTGCGCTCGATACTTTCAAACTTTGCTTCAAACACTGCGATAACTTTAGTGCTACTAGCTGCACACGCCTCGTCCATCATGTCCTTCAGCGCACGGAGCGTGCTCGGGTCGAGCTGCACACCCTGAGGCGGGGCGGAGGCCACGCCCCTCTCGCCGCTCTGACCGGCCGCGGCCGCGGCTGGGTCGGGTGACGTGGCGTTCAAGGGCGAACGGGCCGGACGCTTTGGCTGCCTGGAATCCTGTCTGCGGGATTGCATTTCCAGCACAGACAATTGGCGTATCCTTTTTGAAACCAAAGGAGTTTCTCCACCACCTGCCAGGCAATCCGAAAAGGCTGTGTCGTCGCCACTCTCAGCACCGCTCATGACGTCACACAGATTCTTTGGAGCTTGGAAGCCGGAACTATCATGCGCAGTCAATAGCACTAGTTCACTTTACGCGCACTGAATTCGGCTAGATCACCTGTGAACCTTCGCGAGCCGCAACACTGCTTTACAACGATGTCACTGCATAACATGCATGAGTCAATCAGTGTCACTACCCAGGAGCAGGGCTCTCCGCACTCAGCTAGCCATTCGAACCACGGGAGCTCGGTGGCAGGCGACCTGACCCGACCGAGTCGCGCGCCAGACTGACTTCACCTGACCTGGTGACCTGACCTGATATGACCTTGAGCTAAAATTGTCAGGAAAGATGTAAAAATGATGGAGGAACAGCTAGACTAAGTTTGGCGGCGGTTTTTTGCAGAGGTCAGAAAAAGTCCGAACGTGCCAACAAAGTTGGGGAGATCTTCAGCTGCCAGGGAGTCTAAGCATTATCCTTCTTCCTCTGCTGCAGTATTTCTGGTCTTCTGACATGTGAACATTATGTCTTACTTTTACTTATGTGGTGCTTTTGAGCTGTGGATTTTATGACTTTGTGGACTATTTGACCATTGAACATTGAGATAGTTATTCATGGGGACGTTCTAGCCGTGACTCTTTGTTCTCGAGGTCGAATTAAAATGTGGACTATTTGAGAAGTTGACTATTTAACATCGTTTGAATTCACATATCTGGTAGTCCTTCTGCTTCATTATTTTCACTGGCGCTAGCACTAGCAAAAAAACTGCTTTCAGCCATTTTACACGAATCAGAAGCCGGGGAACTTTTCGAGGGCGGTCCATCTGGGGAAGCTGGGGATGTGTTTAAGTCAATCCGTTCGCACCGCGGTGGAAGCGTTGGGGTAAGTTGGAGCTCGGCTGACAAGCTGCCGCACGCGTTGCAAATTGTTATAGAGCACAAGGCAAAAAGTGCGCCGGACTCGTCTACATAGTTGCTTGGGATGTGGATTCGTGGACTCTTTTGCTTTGGTTGGGGATTTGAACCTCGCAGTGAAGAATTATTATTATGGCCTTGGTAGTAATAGAGTAAGGAAACTGGGACTGGTTGTGGGGAACTTTTTTTTCATGTTTACAAACATATATTTCCATATTGTTCATAACATTCATGCTTCATGATTTTAACCATTAAGTCGGCGTATCCAATGATTTCGACAAGACACGTACACACGGATGCGTTCGATTCCCAAGATGATATAACATATCAAAACATCGTTGCTGCAACCTGTGTCGACATTTTTGCGCATACCATTTAACCACCAAGCCCCCCCCCCATCCCATCCCCATCCCACCCCCCGTCCCGTGCGACCCCGATGAGTTTGGCGATCACAAGTTACACTAGATATGTAACAAAAGACAAAATACCCCATCGATCTGTCGGCTTGGGCGATGTTTAGACTCTGCTATACGTTGAACTGCAGATCCCCTGTTATAAATGGTTTCCATCTTGCCTGAAATGTGTTAACTGTTCTGTTTTTCACAGCATTTATCCACTCAAAATCGAATTGTTGTTTCAGAAAAGGTATAAATTGATTAATGGTAACTGGTTCATCCCGGAATCGTCTGTTCGCAATAAACTGTTTCCCATTTAGTATTATCAAATTAACAACATCTAAAGTTGTCAATGAACCAAACAAAATTTGTTGGGCATCTAGGTGTAAGCATTGCCGTCTATTTAACTTGCGGTTGATCCTCGTTTTTAATTCGGTCCAAAATGTCTTAACCTCTTCGCATTGCACAAAGAAATGCTGAAGAGTGTCAATTTCTCCACATTCTTGGCAGAATGGGTCATCTATTACCCTCCGTATGCAAAGAAAACGGCGTGTGGGAAAGAATCGGTGTAGCACTCTATATTGCAAGCTTTGCAATTTTGTAGATTTTGTGGAAGTGAAAGAAAGAGCATGTATTTTTGTCCAACGATCAGCAAAATCAAACCCTTCACTTATCCACTTATTTTGCGCAGCTGGCGTGACTTCTTTCAACCACTTTGTTCGGAAATATTTCGACTTCACAATTTGAATGGGCACTAACTTACATTTTATCTCGATTTGTGGGACAATCATCTTATCATCATTAGATAAGGAGCCTGTCCCAGCCACGGCTCTTCTCCATTCGATCGGTATAGCCCTACACCAACCCATGTATTTCAATGGATTTAAATAAGTGAGGGAGTGTTTGGCCTTAAAATCGTTAGCGGACAATATATTACCATGGCTATCAAAAATTCATCCAGAAGCTTGATATTACGTTGATATAAATACCGGGAAAAGAAACCACACCCTTCTACCCGTATCGCAGCGTTATGCCATATGATTTGCCTTCTGACCTCTCTGCCATTACTTGGTTCTTGTACTGGAAGTGCTTCCCTTAGCCATTTCAGCATTTCTTTATAAAAGAATGGGACCTGCCTCGAGTTAATCCAGGACTCATCGTAGTTTATGTGAAGGATGTGTTCAAAGCGAATCACCAATCTTTTTTGGAGAATTTTTGATAATGTTGCATCAATATCGCGCAAAAGCCTACCAAACCATGCAGATCTCATGGCCTTATAAATGCAAATTATGTTCGGAGCGTTCAAGCCACCCTTGTCAACATTTTGATACAGTGTATCCCTGGAAACCTTTGGCGGACGTCCGCGCCAGATAAATTTCATGATTTTGCTTTGAATAACATTTAATGTTTTTTCACAAATAGGCGTTGCTGCCACTGAGTAAATTAATTTCGATATAACCAAGGATTTAACCGCAGTTATTCTGCCTTTATGGGTTAGATTCCGTTGGGACCATTCGTTAAGTGTAGTGTCAATTTTGGAAATAGTGGGCCCCAAATTGTCACATTTCCGTAAAGCACTAAAGTGTATCCCTAAGATTTTAACTTGTTCACTACAAGGTCGTTCACAAATAGTGCGTCCGAAGTTTTTGCACACGCCAAGCCACATAAATTGGCATTTATCTAAGTTAAGCTTTAGCCCCGAAAACTCACCAAAGTTTTCAAATACGCGCAATGCAATGTTTGCAGAATGCTCGTCATTAATGAAAAGGGTTGTGTCATCAACGTATTGAGATATTTTAATTTCTTGACCGGATATTTGTATACCTTTTATTTGGGACATTGCTCGTATTTTGACGGAAAGTATTTCGACAACCAAACAAAAAATCAAGCCTGAGGCTGGACAACCCTGTTGTAGACCTCGAGTCGGCTTAAACCACTCGGAGGTAAAACCGTTATTGATCACGGCTAACTCGGTATCTCTATGAAGAATCCGTATCCATTCGATTAAATCAGGACCAAAATTGAAACTCTGCAACGCATCATAAATAAACTTATGTTCAACAGTGTTGAATGCGTTCTCGAAATCCAACGCCACTAAAATTCCTTCCAATCGGTCAGTTTCACAATATTCGATTATGTCAGCCACCGTTCGAATGTTCACACCTATAAACCTACCTCTAATCGAGCCAGTCTGGTCAGATGAAACTAACTTGGATATAACACACATCAGTCTATTCGCCAGCACCTTGGCAACTATTTTATAAACTATGTCGAGAAGACAAATGGCTCGCTTATTTCGGAGCGACTTCTGGTCTCCTCGCTTTGGAATTAGTGTTATAACGCCTCTTCTTTGTGTGACAAAAAGACTCCCCTTTCCTTGACTTGAGCCAAGTAATTAATAACAATTGTTTCTAATTCGCCCCAGAAATGCAAAAAAATTCTTTCGAAAATCCTGAAACTGAAGGTGACTTATTGTTTGACATACCTTGCAACGCCATCTTGCATTCCAGACCTGTAATAGGTGCATCACATAGTGCTCTTTCTTCCTGGCTAAGCTTCGGACATTTTATGGGGTCTAAAAATTCGCTGCTTAGTGACAAATGACCCTGGTTTTTGCCTTTTCTTCCAGAATATATATTTTGGAAGTAGCTTTTACAATATGCTAATATGTTTTGGTTTCCTGTTATCAAGCTACGGTCCGAATCTTCCAAAACATTGATCTGTTTTTGTATGCTTTTATTTTTGTATAGATTCAAAAAGTATCGTGTCGGCCTTTCACCTTCCTCAATCCATTTTGCACCCGAGTAAATCATGGCTTTCCTTCCTTTTTCCAATTCGATTTCCTCAACGATTCCTTTAAGTTCATTATATTGTTCTATTAAGTCGTTGTTAGGCCGCTGACTCATCTCATCCTCGCATTTCCTTAACAAGGTGATGTATCTTTCTTCATTTTCTCGCCTCCGTTTATTATTTTCCTTCTTTTTTCCTAAGCTTATCACTCTAATTTGGCTTGATAATAATTCTAGCTTCAATCCCCAATCTATCAAGTTACTGTAAATGCCTTCTCCCTTCAACACCTTTCCTATTTCAACTTTGGTTGCAGCAACGAAAGATCTATCTTGCAGAAGCTCATTTTGAAAACGAAAAAGACCAGGACCACGACTTGAAGAGAAGATTGATAATTCCGCTGCCACCAAACTATGATCGGACAATATTGAAGGCTTTATATCAATGCTGTGAACTACGTTGCTTGACATTAAGTGCTCACTGGCGATGATGTAGTCTATTCGGGATTGCTGTAATTTTGGGGTGAATCTCCTCCAAGTATATCTCCTCAGTTCCGGGTTTTTGTTTCGCCATAGGTCCACCAAGCCGAAATCTTTCATAAAGTCTGTAAAAACGTTTGCTGCGCTTGAAGCGTGAAATCTGGTACTTGAGGTGTCGCGATGAGATAAATGCAAATTCAAATCACCACAGATAAGTAAGAAATGTTTTTCCTCCTGCGGCATAGCTTTCATTTTGTCTTTCAATCGATGAAAAAATTGGGTTTGTTGTCTGCCTTGACCTTGTGTTGGTGCGTAAACGGCCACCAAATTAACTGTACACTGAGTGAATTCTAGGTTCGCAATTATTAGTCTGCCATCCTCCGAATAATCACTTGTTCTGACTTTACACTGCCCTTGCAATGTTCGAGGCAAGAAAATGGCTACTCCGCATTCTTTTGTGCTATACCCGTGCGAAAACAGGACGTCGGAACCCCACTCAGCTTTCCAATAGGGAGCATCGCACGGCTGAGAATGTGTTTCCTGTAATATAGCTATGTGATTTGGATAATTTGCATGTAAAAAACGAAACAACGCCCGTCTTTTCGAAGTTAAGCGAATGCCACGCGCATTCAGAGTAAGAACTCTTAGATCAGGCAATGTGCTACGTAGGTGTAGTCAAACTTAAACTGTAGCTCAATATCATAGAAAAACTCAAACGTCTATAGCCTAGCGTACCTTTCTCAATACCACTAATTGACTTTGGTACCATCTATGGAGGCTTGACAAGTCCCAGCATTGAGTACTGATCAAAAGAACGTGAGAATGGTGACTGCCACAGTCCATTCTAGGAAAGTTATCGCCACTAACACAGCGTTGAACTGAAGCTGTATCAGATGGGTGAATTATTGAGAGGTATATGCAGTTCAACAACAGAACCGCAAATTCCAAGCCCAACTCCGACAGGCCAAAATATGACCCATTTCTGCACTCCAAAGTATGCCATAACAATCGAAATTCCCTTATTTTCTCTCCTTTTCCACTCCCTCCACCACGCAACCCCCTCCCAAATCCCTCCTCCCCCCCAAAAAAAACAAGTACGCCATCGCACACCGGCACTTCGCTAGGAGGTCGGTGTCCGGCCCCGCGGTCGCGCGCGGAGCCCCGATCTGTGCGCTCTAATCCTAAACCACAGAACACTTCGTATGATTTATACATTATCACTAACGCTTGACATTAAATAACACCCATTAATACATAGGTGCGCGAACACAGTCCGTAACTGTCTCAAACCTCGGCATATCACAAACTGGCTAGTCTTATAGCTTGGCACTGCGTTTATCAAGGTTACCCAGTACCTGTACAACACCGTCGCCACGCCGACCATCGCAGCCGGAGTGGGGCGAGCCGCCGGGCCGCCGCCGTAGACGCCGATAGGTCCGACCCCTTTATGAGCTGGGAATGATGTTACTCGTCCCCGTTCAGACAACGCTCACCGGCCAGACCCGGCAGCGTCGCCACCACTCCCTGCCTGTGTCTAAAGAAAATACAGCGTGATTAATGCCTCACCGCAGGTATAACACTTGCTTGCCAAGTTACTTTTTTAAAATACGTTACCTTTAGGTTCAGCCCTAGTATATCATCAGAATCTTTCATACAGCCTACAGCTGCCGCTATCGCTCAAAATCCATATTTTTTACCATGTCCGATCCATATCCATACCATATCCATACTAGTGTCAGATGGAATCAAACTTCAAAGACTCTTGCCATCAAAACAGTTCGACGTGAAAATGTTATCAAAGCGACACTATCAGTAATTACTACATAGCCACAATTACTACCCAGTACGTTTGGCGATATTCAAGGAAAAACGATTGCGGGGATACTCAGATTTAGTAACCAGAAGCTGTTGACATCAATACACTGAAAAGGACCGTCAGACATCCGCCGAGTGCCAGTGAATGGCGAAAGCATCAAGCTTACGCGCCAGAATGGGGTGATCACCGCTCTACTCGGGTCTGGAACCGCTGCAGCCACGGCAGCGGCACGTCCGTCACTGGCTAGTGGGAGCACTGCCATCAGACGGGAGCGGTGCTGAAGCAGTCGGCTCCTTCCGTCCCTCCACCTCTCTGGCCACCCGAAGACGGGAGCCAGGGCCGCCTCTGGCCGAAGCATGACCTCTGCCGGACGGGGGTCCAGCCGCGGGCCGCCGGTCCGCCGCCCTCCCGCCCTGCTCGACTGGAGTGTCCGGACGAGGACCGCTCGACGGGGCCACGCCGGCCGCGATGTTCTGAGCCACCACCGCGCCGGGGCAGAGGAGGAAGCTCACCGCCGATGAGTCGGCGTAAATGTTCTTCATTCTGGATTCTGAAGTTATCTCCTCCTCTAGTCTTCTTACAGTAAACAAATCCTCGCCGGCTGAAGACAGAGGCGATCCTAGATCCGCCCTCAGGCCGCCGAGCGGCGAGGGCAAGCTGAAAGAGTCGCTGCATTTCGGGTACCAAGGACTCCGCGATGTAAAGAGGCGGCCTCACTGAGCCAGACCTATCCTCCTCACCAGCCCTCGTGGCTCCCCCACCACGGCCACGTCGCTGTAACAGATCAAAGCGTCGCTCGTACACTTC
>JAOTON010001518.1:0-107462 GCA_034440635.1 Lepas anatifera
CGCGCAGCGGTCACTGATGGAGATCCGGACTCAAACATCCCGCTGGATCCGTGCGCTAAGCAGCACGCCGAAAGCCGCACCTGTGGAGGCGAAAGTCTCCCCGGGCGAAATTCCGCGAATTCGTCTCGAGAAACTGAACAGACCCAACGACATCGGCAGAGTCTCCAAACTCTTGAAGAAGAAATGGGAAAGGGCGACGGATGATGAGCATCGTGATGGACAAGCGATGGAGGAGGACGGTCGTGTGCTCATCAGGGACTCCGACAAAGCCGAGGCCTTCTGCAGCACCTATGCAACGGTATGTTGTTGTTTGGGGTTTTAGGGCGCTTCAACTGCATGGTCATTTCGCGCCCCACTGTGGTTATGTTACAAACAAATGCCGGTGTAGGGAGTTCGAAAGCATAGAAACATTACTGTGCCAACAGAATAGTTAATCCCGACATAATATTCAATTACCATCAAATACTTAACTACGTCTCCCAGCTTCTACCGTCAAACATTTCCGAGACGCACCAAAGCTGTGCGAGCGTTCCACTCCGGCGGTGGTCTGTCCATTCTCTCCGGGTACCCAAGACCCTTTGGCGGAGAGCGGCGCAAGAATGTTGTGTCTTTATCCATGTATGCTTCCCGGACTCTTGGCCCGGGATGCCTCCCGTCACTAGCGGGAGTGGGTCGCGGTCCATCCCCTGCCAAACATGCTGCACGTTTCCGATGCTCTCGTTGGAACCAGAGTGCAGCCTTGGCTGAAGAAGCTCTTTTTGGACCCTCGGCACCCAAATTCTCTTTCCCTTCGAGTCCCGAAATGCAAAAATCTGCTTTCTCTTCCCCTCACGTATTGGGGGAGATTTTTCCCCACAACGTAAGTTTTGGGGTAGAAAGCCTGCGCTTTCCGTCGCGTGTAGCTGTTCCCCGGGTAGTCACTGTTTCTTGCTTTTGCAGGTGGTGTTGGTGGAGGCGGAGGTGGTGGAGGGTATGGCGGCGGCATTAACCCTGCATCCCCGCAGCCCCCGCGGATGGAATGGGCTTCATCGTGCTCTATGCGCACGCTACGACTTTTTAGGAGAGGTGCTTGAGGAGGACCGCTCTGAAACGAGCCTTTTTGGTTGCTACGTTTGATGGTGTTCTGGCCTTTTGATTTTACGGATGGCTGTGATGCTCTGGACTTTTTACGGTTGCAGGTGTGGGTAATGCACTTTCTTTTTATTTGGTGTAGATCCTGTGCTGTGTGTGGCCGCACGAACTGTCTCCGTACCTGGAGAGCCAGAAGCATCTCCTCCGCTGAACCGTGCACGCTTCGGTGCAGGAGGATCATGGGACTGTTCAGCGACTTTCTTTGTCTCCGTCACTGGTTGTCGCCTATCAGTAACGTCCGTCTGCACCCCTTTCTCAATGGTGTTCTAGTCAGGCCGTTGGACTGCGGTGCTGCTGTCGACGCGACCGAGTCCTCAGTTGGGTCCGTTTGAACACCGCTTTCGGTTGTGACCCTGTGTGCCGGGTCGAATTGGGTTTCAACGCTCATGTCGGGTTGGTTGTCAGGCTGTGGCATCTGACCACCGATCAGATCCACGAAATCCCGGACAGACAGGTGCATGAGATCCCGCATGGTAGAGTCAAGGGTGACTGACGGCTTCGCTTGCCTTGAACTCCCGACAAGCGCGTCGCGGAATGGGGAGTACTGGACCAGAGACCCATCTCTCACGCTCAGCCTCGGAGAGCCATGTGCTATGTCACGCTTACGTCCTGTCACACTTGCCCCACCTGTCGTGGATGGCTCCGGATGGAGAGAAGCTTCGTGGAACGGTTTGGCTGGTTTGCCTTAGGGTTTGGGATTTTTCCCGAGCTACTTTCTTTGATTTTTCTTTTAGCTTTTCTCTTTCCGAAACGAAGATGGGACATGTGCGCGACCAGGCTTCATGGTCACCCTCACACGCAACGCATTTGGCGCTCTTTGCTTTGCACGATGAAGTGCCGTGACCTACATCGGAGCATCTGGGGCACCGCTCCGGCTTTTTGCAAAATTTTGCGATGTGGCCGTAGTCCTGACAGCGGAAACAGCGAGTGGGGTCAGGGACATATGCACGCACACGCACGGAGAACCAACCAATCCGCAGCTTTTGGGGCAGCTCCCTGCTATCGAACGTCAGTAAAGTGTACTCGTTGGAACCAGCTTCCCTTCCTCTCTCCGGTTCATCCTTCGGACCTTAGTGACCCCCTGGCCCTTAAGACCAGTGAGAATCTCCCTCCTCAGTCGCTTCTCCAAGTTCGTTGCAGGTAACAACACCCATGACGCTGTTTTTGGTTGGGTGTAGTCCGACTGATATGGGCACTGACACTGGGGAATGGTCTTTTCCAACATAGGACAGGTTTTTCGCGGTCAACAGGTTAGATGTTTCCGCTCCTGATGACATCAACACTTCTAGTTTCACATCCGAATAACGATAAACATGAGTTGAGGTTCCAAATTTGGCTAATGCTTCCACGACCTGGAAAGGATTCATCTTGTAACCGTTTTCGAGGTGGATCACTAGGACCTTCGGATCAGTCTCACTCCCTTCAAGGGGTGGATCAAAGTTGGGTTCGTCCCCGACACCGCGGGGGAAGGAGCATGGGTTTCTGGATTTGGAGAGGCCATGATGGGTTTATCACCTTCGGCCCCCCGGGTTACCATGTATCAATGACTGGGCCCGGAGGCTGGTGCAGTGCCTACGGGGACAGGTGCGCCCGTCTCAGAGGGGCGAGAGATACTCACACAACCCTCCGATCAGAACGCACCCACCCCTTGACGCCATCAGCCCAGTGGGCTGGCAGGGCCATGAGTCGGGACGAAGCTAAACGCGGCACCCATCACGCAGCGGAGACTGCGGTCCACCAGGCGCGCGCAACAGGCCGGAGTCTCGCAAATCGACGGTTTCCGAAACCCCGGCCCGCGTCGCGCCCGGCAAGAACTATCACAGCCCCCACCGCGAAGGGCGCCGCGCCGCACCCCCGAAACATAGTCCCCCTGCCCAGCTGGACCGAGCGACAGTGCCCGTAGACACTGCCGCGTCGCTAGGCCGCCCGCGGCAGCCTACGGACGGCTTACCCCCGGTTAGATCGAGATATCTGGGCCAAAGGGGGCGTGTTGGAGCCCTCGGGACTGACCCGCCCGAGGGGGACCTCAACCCCCAGGATCCCGTCAACCTCGTCACCGGGGCTCGAGAAAGGCCTCGAGTGGGCGCCTTACACCCATAAAATGCCGAAGAAGGCAAATAACTGTGGGGGCAACAACTAAGGCATAAAAAGATGGTAGGAACTAACAATAATCAACAAAATAAGAGAACAAAAACAAACAGGAGCTACATACTGGGAGGTGCAGGACAGAGCTGACCCGATCCAATACGGTTACCGACCAGGTAACAAAGGGCCCGTAAGGCAGCCATCAGCATCACCGCGAACATCACCAACAGAGCCACCGACGACAGACGCCGACTCTAACCAACTGAGGTCGGAAGAGGCGGCGGCCGCCGGATGGCCAGACATGATGCGTCCGCGGTGATGCAAAGACGTGCCCTCCAGGGCTGACTGGGGCCCCGGGCGCGTCACACCCCGTTGCTCCAATCTTTACTTGCCGGACGAATCCGGCAAGTGAAGATCGGTCCCCTGAGGGGTATGCAACGGTATCGCGCCAAGTCAGGAAGCTGGACCGCGAAGTCAAGGCCAAGTCCAGAGACCCAGCCTTCTCTCGCTGTTCGGAGTGCGATAGAGCCCGCACCCTCTGCTGCGCCGAATTCACCATGCCGGAACTGGTGCGAGAGCTCCAAAACCTGAAGCTGAGGAAGGCCCCGGACCCTGACCTCATTACCGACGAGATGCTCAAGTACCTCGGCCCGTCGCCCGGGAGACCCTGCTGACCTTGATCAACGGCTCGTGGCGGGAAGGCACGGTCCCAAAGGAGTGGCGCCAAGCCACAATAGTGCCTATCCCAAAGTCTGGCAAGGACAAGCGCCTCGTCGGTAGCTATCGCCCGATAGCGCTGACTAGCCACCTGTCGAAGCTGACGGAGCGCCTCATCCTCTCCCGTCTCTCGTTCGCCGCAGCTCAGCGTGACCTCATCCCCGCAGAACAAGTCGGCTTCAGAGATGGACGGTAGGTAGAGGACAGCCTTGGACGCCTCGTCCAGCAGGTTCAGGACGGCTGGAACCGTCCCAAGGCGCGATCCAAGAGGACCGAGGACGGATCTACGGCCCAAAAGTACGTCCTATTGGCCTTCAATTTTGCCCGTACCATGAAACGGTTGACCACCACCTGTTACGAGCCCGACTGCTGGAGGGGGAGTCCCATTGTGCCTGGTCCGATGGACCTGGAGTTTTTGCGCGACCGCCGAGCACAAGTGGAGGTCAACGGCACCAAGAATCGTGAGCGGGTGTTCCGGGCAGGCCTGCCGCAAGGCAGTGTCCTGTCTCCGGCCCTGTTTTTGTTATGGGCGGCCCCGCTCGCGGCTGATCTCTGGAGGATCCCGGGGGTAACCCCCTTCCTCTACGCTGACGACACTGCGACTCTGTGCGCCGGCAACGACATATCGACGGCCAGGACCAGAGCCCAATTGGCCGCGGACGCGCTGGTTAGATGGGCCCAGCGGTCGAAGATGCTTGTAGCCGGCGAGAAGACCCAAGCTCTCGTCCTCTCCCAGTGTTCCCGCGACGCGGTTGACTGTACCATCAAGGTGGCGGGGAAGACCGTTGAAGCAGGAGATCACCTCAAGCTACTGGGAGTCACGCTAGACCGGCTGCTACACTTTGGGGCTCACTGCCGCAACATGAAAAAACGGACCAGGCCGCGACTCGCCCACCTCAGGTCGCTCACCGGACGTGACTGGGGGTTGGAAGAACGGCAGCTTAGAGCGGTAGCTAACGGCTACGAAGGGGTGCCATCGAGCATGCAGCTGCCGCCTGGCTGCCAGCGACCCCCCCATCACACATCGACATCCTGGAGAGGGAGATGCGCGCAGCCGCACGTCTCATCACCGGCTGCCCCCTGTCCACGCCTGCGCACGCCCTGATGGCGGAGGCCGGCTTGACACCGGTTTCGGCGCGCCGCACCACGCTGGCTGCGAGATTCCTGGCCAAAGCGCGGGCCCTGCCACCGTCGGACCCCTGCGAGAGGTTGCGGACGCCACGGCCCCAAAACGACTGGCGACTACGGCGGGCTGGCGGGGCGTGGGACTGGTGGCGTGGCAGGCCGCTGGTGTCACCGCCCCTGTAGAGCCCACCCTCCCCACGCGCTTGCCGCCGTGGACGGACCCTGGCACGGTCACGTTCAGGCTGGACGAGGGTGAGGGCCTACCAGTCGGAGCGTCTCCCGAACAGAGAAGACAGGCTGCGTCCCTCCACCTAGCGTCGCTCCCATAGTGCGCAACCTGGCTGTGGACGGACGGCTCAGCAGAGACCGGGGTGCTCAAGGGAGGCGCCGGAGCACTTATCGAGGAACCGGACGGCACCGAACACTCACTATAGACCCCGGCCAGTGCACTGTGCTCCAGTTACTGGGCGGAGCTCTTTGCACTGCGAGCCGCTCTGCAGCACCTCCAAGACAACTCGGCTCACACTGATGACCCAGTCGTAGTGTGCACAGACTCCCAAGCAGCACTGGCTACACTGCAGCAGGGTCCGTCCTCCCAGACATCCATGCTCGGGGCCGCAATCTGGGATCTACTCAGAAACATGACCTCCAGCGGCCGTCAATTCCACCTGCAGTGGGTGCCGTCCCACTGCGGTCTGCGGAGGAACGACCATGCCGACCGCCTCGCTGCTGAGGCATCGCGACTCCCGAAGGAGGACGTCCCGCTAGACGTGCGCACCATTTACCGCGCGGCAGCACGGACAGCGCGCGCCGAGTCGGTCCGCCGCTGGCCGGACGGCTGGTAGCGGCTGCTCATGGGCGATCGTCTGCCGCGTCCGGTGACGGGACTCGCGCAGAACGCGGCGGTGGATATCCATCAGCTGAGGGCGGGCCATTGGTCCGGCTCGACAGCCTACCAACACAGGATTGGGCGACACCCATCTCGGCAGTGCGCCCAGTGCAGCGACGCTCGCTGCAGGGCCAGCTGGTGCCGTCTCTGCCGGGAGGAACCGGACACCCCAGCCCACATTCTGTGCCGATGTCCGGTCCTGATGGCGATGCGCCATCGCATCCTCGGGCGTATCCACTCGAGAGCCGAGGAGGTTCGCGGCGACGAATACGTCGCGGCCGCCAGGTCCCTCCAGATCCGGACGGCTACGCCTCCCTAGGGAGGCCGGAGGGACCTAACAACAACAACAGCACGTTGATACGCTTGAAAAGATAGCTTTTTCACTTTTTGTGGGTTGGAAAAAGTGGAAAAAATATCAAGAGAAAGACTGCTGTCAGAAGTA
This sequence comes from Lepas anatifera, assembly GCA_034440635.1. Lineage (NCBI taxonomy): Eukaryota > Metazoa > Arthropoda > Thecostraca > Lepadidae > Lepas > Lepas anatifera. The sequence continues at coordinate 6,390 of JAOTON010001518.1, forward strand.
TTAGTGACAGTGGTCTGCGTATGTTGGATTTGGACCACCATATCAATGCTTTAAAGGCTTCATGGGTTCGAAGACAACTTGTTTCATCACATTCTTGGACTGCACGTTTCATTAACATCATACGTAAAGACAACAAATCTGGGAATGGAACTCCAAGTCACTTTCCATGCATGCGTTAACAATTCACAATGAATTCTGGAAGGCAGTGCTCAATGCATGGGTCGCTATTCAAAAGGTATATCCTATTGTCCACGAAGAGCATTTGGCTACTGGTTAGGTTTATGGTTCTCTAAAGCTACTGTTCGATATCAAACGCCTCGGCTCAATCACTGGTACCAAAAAGGCATTCTAAAAGTAAATGACCTCCTTGATGAAAAATGAAACTTACTGACACTTGCAAATCTAAGCGTTAAATTTCAAATGCAAGGGAATTTGATGGATTATCTGACCCTGACCTGGTCTCTGAAGGCCGAGGTAAAGCAGGAACTTGGCAAGCAGCGTTTGCCCAGCCCATTGGTTCACCCAATAATTTTGTTGGCTCTTACAAAAACTAAACGAGTTGGACATTGGTATCGACTTCTAGTCAACACTGGTCTTCAAGAGCCCATGCCTTGGGAAAATTACTGGGATGGTCAATTCCCAGAGACCTCTTGGCTGAGGTTTATTGTGCAGTGAGAGATGTCTATTGTGCAGTGAGAGATTTTTCCAACTCGACCAACTATGCAGCACTTCACTGTAAGATTATCACTTGAACCTGCTGAACAAATTTGCAACGTTTCAGGTTTAACATTAGCAGCGGTCCATTATGTGATCTTTGTGAGCAGAACTTAGAGACAATTGAACACAAATACTTTTTTGTGTCCAAAGATTCGACCGTTTTGGTCGTCGTTGGAAGTTTTTATTCAAACTCTTGGTTTGGAAATCAGCTTGGATTTGCCAAATGTTATCACCGGTTTCACGCAAAACAGATCAATCACATGATCATACTCGCAAAGTTAATGATACAAAGGTCAGGGTTACCTCCTCCACTCCATACCTTCAAAGTAAAACTAAAACTGGATATGGATACCTGTTCCAGTTTAAAGCCTCGAAATGTATGCCAAAGTTCAAAACCAGCCGGAGGACCATTGAAAAACTGCACTCAGTGCTTGAGATCTATTTTTGAGTTAAGAGCAAAACAGTTAGGAGCAGCACAGCACAGTTAGCCACCGAGGCTAACGATGGGATTGGCCACAATGCCAGATCCCCAAGAGTGATCAGCACTCAGATGCTGGGACGACGTGAGCCCGCGATCCGCACGCGCCCACTGTCCACAGATCACTGTCCATGCCTCCGTCATGAGGCGTGGACGACGCAGGACTACCATCACCACATGGTGCGTAGCTCATGCTCCAAGACCCAAAAAGGCAAGCTCACAGAGAGCAAACATGTAAACCAAAATTCATGAGAATAATGTAAACAATTGGAAACATAAATCCATAAACAAATAACGACGATTCGTAGAAACACTACCCAAAAATATAAAGTAACAGACAAGGTTTTAAACTAAAGAAATGGCGGCCCCATACCCACACCGTCCGCACATCTGCCGCCCAGATGTGCTCCCGGCAGCCTCACAGTGGACCGGCACAGCAGGGCGGGGGCAGCTGCAGGCAGAAAATGAAACCAAGCACTTGTGTCATAAGAAAACGTTCCAGAAGACTAAATATTTACAAACTAAGATTTTGTTCGGCACAGATACCGAAAAATGTGCAGCGGTAATGGATAGCACTAGTGCCACGCACAATAAGAAGTGCAATTACATTCATAGAATATGTATCTGAATCTTGTGACATTGCTTATCTACTGTTGTGTCTCACTCGAAGAGAAGGTTAAACAGCTTGTTAGTCCTTTTGTTTGTTCCTGAGGTAGAAGAGGCTCCTCAAACGTAAATGTTTACCAGGTTTATCTTTTTCTTCTTCTGGCCCCGCGTTGGTCATGCCGTCTGAGATGTGAGCTAATAGTTAAGACATACCGGTTAGGAGTGATGGTGGGTGATATGGTGGTGGGTGCTTGGGTCGCTTACTTTTGCGGCTCCGCTTAGCAAATGGCATGTGCTGTAAAGCGTTTCTGGAAATAAATGTTTGAAAAAAACGCTAAACGTCAAGTTCCGTGTTCTGAAAGAAAAAGCCAGAGGGGCGATGCAGGCAATTTACATTCTGCCTGGGGTCCCAAGGGAGAGGTGATCTCAGGGACAACATATAAGGCCCATGACCACCATATTCTTATTATACATGCAATAAAATTGTCTTACAATGATATTTGAAATTCGCACAATAGGATAAGAGCACCAGCTAAAAGAGAAACATCTGGAACTGTTCATGATGCAGTGTTCGCCAGAGTTAATCACACTGATTACATTAGGTTTTTTCTTCACAGACATAAGCTAGTTTTGGTAAGTTATATTTCAAAAGCCTTAGCCTTAGGTACGCCATTTTATATATCTTTTTCTAGATTATTCTCGATCCAGACCGATGCTGTAAGCTATGCTCAAAATTCAAAGGAAAAATATTACCTGGGGTGAGAGATAGGTGAGAGCTCATTTGCATTTTCATATATTTTTACAGCAACTAAAAATGGGGGTTTCAAATGTAATTGAATTGTACTCTTGCACAGTGAAAAGACTGCTTACAGGACAGCTGGGAAGAGTAAAAGTAACCATAACATACTCAAAATCCATATTACATGACAATAAGATCCCATGGGCGTGCTCTATTGTTTTAATTAACACGCGCCCCGCTGGGGGGCCAAATTCGCCCCCCTCCTAGTTCTTCCCAGATAGCTCAAAAACGAAGAGATGCAGAACAACGAAACTTACGGTACCTTATCCCTCATCAATTTTACACATCTGACCAAATTTTTTAGTTAAGGTCATGTCAGGTCAGGGAGCTGTTCAGGGCCAAGTGACCCAACCTCAAAACCTAAAATTACGAGTTTGAAGCAGCGCCCAGGGAACATTAGCAGACCGTCAGTTTAAAACTTCCACAATATGATAAGGTCATTAGGGTCTACAAATCTGCTATCTCGGAATTTTGATATTGGTGACCTAAGGTGGGGTCAATTTTTTGATCACCCCATTATAAGTCTATAGTGAGAAATAGAATGGACTCGTTTTCGGGAAATACTGGATAGATACGGCTGAAAATCCTCAAACTGTCTATTCTTACCACGATCTTGACCATAAAGTTGAGTTTTTGAGCATCTGACCTCTCAAAGGTCATATCAGGTCACGGGAGCAGAGAGCGATTGTTTTGCCAATAACTTCTCACTAAATTGAGATAAAGCTCCCATTTTGCTTGCATTGTGTTTATATTGTCACGGGGAGTCGATTGATATGCAGCATGACCATACCAGGTCACTTTGTGACCCTGACCTAGCTCGAGGTCAGGTCATTTTGACTATTTGACCTAGCAAGGTCATATTATACATCATTCGATTCGCCGCGATGAGAGAAATCCAATGATGCATAAATATTTTCTCTAGCTCCCCTGAGGGGAGATCTAGAGAGGAAACGTACACTGCTCTGTTGTAAGCCTATGGAGCATTCTTTGACCTGTGCTGACCTCAATATTGACCTGAAATAAAAATTCTTGTTATAAATTCTCTTCGTTTTGTCAAGAGCTTTCGAACACCGCCCGTAATTTTCCTTTAGCTTTCGTGGGGAACGAGATACGGAGGGGGGCGCGTCATGCAAGGGACCCCAGCGGGGCGCGTATTAAGGAAGTTTATGCATGTGCAAGCGCATTTTACCATACTAAGTGCAATGAATGGAACAGGCACCCAAGACCGAATAGAGAAAATTTCGTCCATAAGCGGAACAAGGAGAAGGCATCATTCTAACATGGTAACATTAACGACTACCATTAACGCGTCATGCCACAGATTTCTGGTCTGTGCCAATAGCTGCAATGTTCTGATGTGGTATCGGTGTTATGCAGTACCTGGCTAATACATCCTTCGCCTTCCACATACTTTTTCTAAGGCGACTAAAATGTCGAACACGTCAGAACTTCGCAAACTTACTGCTCTTCCCTCACAAAAATAATCCAAGAGGTAAATGTCACACAAAAGTCTCACTGCGTCTTGAGTGCTCACGAGACATTTTCCAGCTTGAAGTTGCCAGCGGTGACAGTAGTAAATGTATGCTCTAGCGCCCTGACTATGTCACAATACGGTGGCTCGCAACCAGGGTCTTATCCCACGCACGGTGTCTGAGACTTTCAAAATGACCAAACAGATATGCCCGTCAATGGGAAAAAGTCGAGATAAATTGTTTGACCATTGCTTTCTAGAATGAATATAACCGAATCAATTTCTTTCATTCTATTAAAATTGATAAAATTGCGTACCCGTGCCATAAATCCTCTTAGTGGAAGCCATTTAAGCAGAGGGCATACGATTCAGTGAACTAAAGTATTAAGTCCACACAAGTTGCGAATGTGACCATGCGTCGACGATGCTCTTTTTCAAACTACACACACGTTGAGTAAGCTCTGTTGCGCGACGTTCCTCCCACATAAGCCTTACTACTCATTTAGAAGGGTGGTGGACTTTTTGGAAATAGAACTGCATGTTTAAAAACACGTCAAAATATACAGAGAGCGAGTGGAAAATCGAACCCTATAAAGAGTCGTTGAAGAGAGAATGCACCCATTCGTGCCCTCTGTAAGGTACACTTTTATTTCACGACTCTCATAAAAATATGTCTCACAATAAAAACAGTCTTGGCGTATTTTTGTACTGGTCTTGGCAACGACCATGTGAGAAGTATCCATATAACAATAGGAGGAAAACACGAAAACGTGCACCGATTAAAGAAGGGAGCGGAAGAACAAGTCCTGGTCCATGATGAGCGTTTGGAGGATTAAACTGGCCTGGAAGTGGCTATTCACCCGAAAGCCTGCTTTTTGGGATATTAAATCAATGTGCCCCAGAGGCGAGGGGACCAGCCTTAACTGGCAACACAACACCCTGACCCAAATCGGCAGAACGCATATGAGCAGACTGAAGGCCCAATGCAAAACTGACCAACTGGTTCAATTCAAAGCCTGTCAGCGCAATGTATCTGGTATATAACACTGCAAACACTGAAAAAGGGTCAACGCTATTGAAACAAACGAATAATTGAGCTATTGAACAACAATGCACTGAGAATCACTGACCTCAGATCCGATGCAGAAGAAGTCGCCGCCTTCCTCCAGCTGAAAGCTGATGGGCTTATCTCCATAAGTCTTCACTGACATTATGACAAGTTGAGCCGCAACTAGGTAGATCTGAGGCGCAACAATGACACCTAAGTCAGGATGTAAACACAGTTAGTTAGTTGTTGTAACCACAAAATGTACACACAAAAGATGTCACATCATGGTGCAGATGCAGAATCTGCACCTAAAATGGTGCGTTAACACCCGCACTGGAGGGGGTCTGGCACTAACGCGCACTGGAGGGGGCCTGTAGGCCCCCTAAGATCTCGGAAACTAAGAGGTGTAGAAAACGCCACTTGGCAGGTGGGTGGGGGCTATAGTGATCTACATGATGACCAATTTTCATTGACCTAGGTCAATATCTTTAAGGCCAAACGAGGTCTTAAATGTCAAATATTGGCCATGCTGGGGATCGATTGGTAAATGCTGTGATTCTGCGGGAAAATGGCGGGAATAAGCTAAAGGCGGATAAGGTTCATGGAAGAGGTCTCAAGAGGCTTCCCCACAACTTTTGGGTCAAGGTCATTCAAGGTCATTGACCTTTAAGGTCACAATATAGTATACTACTTATAATGTGCACTTCGACTAACACTATAGCCACTGTTTGGCGGGAAATGAGGATTGACCTTGCAAATGACCTTTGACCTTGACCTTTGACCTTGGCCTTTGTATTGGGGTACCCTATCGATGACGTCATAGCATAATATATGTCAGACCAGGTAACGTCATTCAGCCGGAAGCACAGTGGTCAGTGCCCTTGAAAGTGCAGATATGACCTTGACCTGTGACCTTTAACCTTGACTTTCATGTGAAGTGACCTTGACATATAATCCCGGTTATATGGAGTTACGACGTCACCACTGGTTTCCAATGCAAGCTAACTGGTCCGACAGCGCATTTACGGCGATTTAAAAATGCAGGTCTGACTTTGAAAGCCTATAAGTCAAAAATTTTCCACCGATTTTCAAAAGTCTTCACCAATCACGCGCTATTAAATTCTGTTAAATGTGGCCAAGTATCGTTTTTCGGCTGGCGGGTTCTCCGGCCACCTTGAAAACGGTGGGGGCCTCCGAGCCCCCTCATGCGTGTTAAGACTGTAAAGCAATACAGATTAGGGTGACCCCATTGGCGTAATTTTACAAATACTTTGATTCCCGGGTTTTTCACGACCCAGACTGTACTGAAAAGGATAAACACCTTTGAGTTTCAAACGTAACAAAAATTGCCGGCAGACCCTACACCCTCTTACCGAAGGAGCAAGGGAGCATCGTGTGTGGTGTGTATTTGTATGTCTGAGCATGCGTTTGAGTAGGTGCCCACATATGTCAAATTTACCGCAAGAGTGGCCAGGAAAATGTTTGAGTGTTGAGAGTAGGTCTGTATCGCCGAATGAGGAATGATTCTGCGATTTTTCTGTTTGGGCCATCACTGGTGTATTTTAGAATTTTGATGCTCAGGTTGCCTGCTGGGTCATTCCACCATAAATCGACCAAAAATTTCGTAAAATAAGAGCCTTCTATTTTTGATTCTCTCCGAAATTGGTGTCAAGGGGTTTCAAAGGTGTAGAATCTAACCACGGCGTCAAAAAAATTCTTTAAAAATTTGGTATGGCAGATACAGCCTCCGGAATTTTTCGGGGGTGACCATGTAGGCATTGTTTTGAAAGCCTATAGTTCTGCCATTTTTTAATGATTGTAACCAGGGGTTGCGCTCCGGCTTTTAGCATAGGCCAAAAATGGCAACCGCAATCTGGCATTCGGCACGGCGATGACGTCAGCAATCGCCTAGAAATGCTTAGCAACGTATTGCCGCTGTGTATGGAAGAAGACGGGGCTCAGCGATAGTTTCGTGTTAGGGCAATAATACTGTTTTTGTGAACGTGGGGTAATGAATCTGGGTCTGCCCTCGCCAGATGCATGTTGAAATCGTACAACGATCCCACGATCCGTAGCCATTTTCATCAATGAATGGGCGGCTCCACCTCAGAGCAATCGCTGACGTCACAAACGTAAAAGTCTATAAAAAGGGTTGCCATTTTTTGAGAGCGGAGCGTTCTACCTCTACATTTAAAGGCCTTGATTGTAACGATATTTTACATTTTTGTTCACCATTTATTATATTTCAATTTGGCTATCTTCGATTTTTATATTTCTGCAAAATTGACGTCATGACCTCGTGACCTAGTTTTTGAACGGTGACCTTGACCCGCAGTACAGTGAAATTTATGAATTCGTGTAAAAGCATTTTTGCCTTTGGAAATACTCTTTTAGGTAAAGTAATAAAAATATGGTTTTCGCACTAAATATACTACTTCTTACTTCCGAAACATGAAACTAGGTGTCACTATGGAGCTGTACCATCGTAACTCACGGTATGGTTAATGCCAGTGACGATGGAACGTCCGAATTTAAGATGGGCACCATGGACTTTTCAACCAATTTCTTTCCCGTCAACGCCATAGGGGGCGTTAACCCTTACACGTACAGGGGGGGTGTTGCAACCCCCCCCAGGTTTTTCAAGAATTGAAAACGAGCTTCTTAAGTTAGAGTCTTGAAATGTTGTATAGCCTCTGACGCATGCTTTGAGGACATCTTGCAAAGAACTGTTCCTACCCTTCAAGGTCACGGAGTTATGACCTCAAGAGTGGAGGGCGCCTGTACCCGTTTTCTTTACCCATTTACCCGTTTACCCGTTTTCTTTACCCATTTGGGCGCCTGTACCCGTTTTCACGTGAATGCTCCAGACTCTTATCATTCTTTTGCATCATTTGCTCATGAACTGTCCCTGAATATTTTCTTCCAGCCTTCGAGGTTCATTTTTATCAGGCTAGACCTTTAATGACCTTCTTGACATTCTATGACCTTTATTTGACCTTGCGTGACCTCAGTGATAACTCTGTGTCGAATAACGACTACAGATGCGTGTTTCAATTCGGTATTTCTAAATGAGATGAACACCGAATTATTTGACTTGCGTCCGATACGGGCTTAACCTTTTTCGACTTGTGGTCTTTTTTAACTTGAAAGGGGGTAAGCAATAACAATTGAAGAAGCAAACTTACTCGGAGTAAAGGATGCAGAATGGTTTATGAATAATCAATTTGAATGATATGGACACTAAACTAGTTGGTTTGCAAATTATATGGACTTGATCTTTTTCGAAATTTCACCTTATTTGACCTTGAAAGGGGTGTAAGCAATAACAGATGATGAAGCAGGCACTTGGCGCAACTGATGCAAAATTTCTTATGAATAGTCAATTTGCATGAAAATGACACTGAACAAGACGTTTTTCTTCCAAAACGGACTTGGCCTTTTTCAACCTTTGAACTAATTTGACCTTGAAGGAGGTGTAAGCAGTGACAGATGATTAGAAACTCACTAAATTGGCGTAAATGATTCAGAATGGCTTGTGAATAGTCCATTTAAATGATGTGGACTCTGAACTAGTTACTTTCACTTCTAAGGAGTACTTTTGAGCTCTGAACCAGTCCCATGCAATGCAATGCACCATTAAAAATCACCAATGATTTTTTTAGTGCCTAAAACTTCTTCATTGTTGAGGGTTCTACCTCTTACCCCATTATTTTCCCATCATCCCTGAATTTTATTACCCCGGTTCACCCTAGTTCAGGTCACCAGGCGAGGTCAACCAAGGTCACCTTACTTTAACTTTCGAGCTCTACCATAGCTACATTTCTAAGCCGATCGATTTAAAACTTTCGACACTTCAAGACCCCTCCAGAGTATACAAAATTTATCTTTGGGATTTTTCAATTTGGTGACCTGAGGTCAGGTCACCAGGAAACCTCTTCCATAGAAAAAGCATGGGAAAAGCTGTCTTATTAGCTAGAAGTCACAAAATAATCGTAAATGCTCCATTTGCTCAGACAAGCGTTCTTGGACTCCCTGTCATGGATCCCACGGGCGATATTGCCCTTTGACCTATCTGAGATCATCAGAGGTCACCAGAGGTCGTAAACAGCAATTTGATGATAACTTTTGACCTAATTAAGCTACAACACTGAATCAAAGGTCATCGTGTACGTCTCGTCACTAGTTTTCATTTGATATACAACACGGTCGCTTTCTTACCTTTCGAGATCTCAGGTCATATTAAGTCACGAGGTACCCTCTGGAGGTCAAACCACTGGCGATAGTTCATTATATTCCACATAGCGGAGAAAGTCCTGGCATTTTCCTATCAAATTATTTTTGCTATATCTCAATAGCTCTAATGGCGTGAGAGCTATGCTCAGGTTTCTTAAGGATTGCATGTTTTACTAGAAATAGCCTATCGTGACATAACTTGACCTCTGGAGGTAAAAAATAGACCTGAGCGCTTACACGTGTTAGTAAAATCTTACTGAATTCACATGAGCTTTCTAATGCCTTTTGCAGCTTTGCGCTAACTTCCATATTTTCGGAGTTAGGGGGCATTATTGGCCCCTCAGTGGTGCGAAGGTGGCGCCGGACCCCGGTGGGGCACGGGTTAAATTCTTCTGGAAATGACATCATAGTTCGGTGATTCAATGTGACGGGAACACATTTATTTTCAAAAGATGTACAATCATCCAAACAACCATACATGACATTTACAACAGCTAAGCTCATTCCCAAAGGGACAATAATGTGAATTCAAAATAGGGGAGGGTAGCCCCCTATTCCTGTGCTTGTGTTAAAATGCTTCAACTCTAGGTTGACTGCTTGATTTTGATTCTTCAAATGTTTTTATTTTAAAGCTGCAAGTCAATTAGAACATGAGTTACGATAGCATAGCTCCACAGTGACACCTAGTGTTTATATGTATGAAGCAAAAAGTAGCATATGCATTTCGAAGCCATTTTTTCTTAGCATGCAGTGGCAGTGCATGTCCAGGCTTGGAATCGGTTCCCCTGAGACGCTCCGGCGCTCAATAGTTTACCCGACGTACAGGTCGGCTGGCAACTGACTGGTGAAAGGGTGACCTGAGCGGGGCGGCCGTCCCTGTGCTTTGTGGGACGTTAAACTTTGGCTTCTAAATTAACCCTCCATTGAGGGAGTTGCTCGTTCGGTGGTGGGGTCGGGGTCTCCGTGACAAGTCCCTTGATGACTTTAGTGAGACTCGACTCCAGCAGCCTTACCAGGAACAACTTGAACAAAATTTATATAAAAAAAGACTACCACTATATGTCAAAATGCTTTCAAGAGAATTTTTGAATTTCACTGTACTACCGGTCAAGGTCACCGTTATAAAACTAGGTCATGACGTCACCATACATTTTTTGTTTAAATTTCGAAATTGAAGATAGCCAAAATGTCGCCCGTAGAATTTACATCCTAAAGCTATAAAATTTTCAGAAATCCCTTGAAAACTTTTTGAGCTATTGGCATTCTAATCAATGCCTGTATAATGACCTTCAGAAATTGCCGGAGGCCATTTCTCTCAAACCAATTTTTAAATAGTTTTTGGGTGCCATGGGTGGATTCTACGCCCTTGTGAGTCCCCATATACTAATTTTGGAGGAAATTAAAAATAGAAGGGTTTTACGCCTTGGTCGATTTATGGTGGAATGACCCTGCTGTCAGCTCATCATTGATGATGATGATTTTTCCGGCCGTCGAATAGAGGTATTCATATGGAGGGCGCCTCGTTATAGGCGCCCTAATCGCCGGAGGAAGATCACAAGCCGGGGCCGGTCGGCCAGGGCCTCCTGAATGGTTGGGTCGTCCCGGCCGAATATATCCCGACGTAGGATGGCGCGCGCAGGACACAGGGTCAGCAAGTGTCGTAGAGTTTCGTCCTCCTCATTGCACTCTGGGCAGGTAGCCTCAGGGTCTAGTCCAATCCGCTTTCGGTAGTGGCGAAGAATAAGAGAATGACCGGTGCTTAACCGCGCCACCTCAACACTTTCCCTTCGTGAGAGACCCTGGCGGTCTCCTAGAGTAGGGCGTTTGGTACCGCACTCTTGCGCATAACGAGTAGGTGCTATGTGTTCCGTCCATTTTTTGTGGACGTATCGACGGAGGCAGCCTTTGGCCGATTGGAAATCTATCTGAGCCTGACTTTGGTCCAGGTTCGCCGCGTCCCGTGCTACCTCATCGGCCAGTTCGTTCCCCGGTAGCCCGGCATGTCCAGGCACCCACTGCAGGGTGATGTGTGGTCCCCTGCGTGCTAGTGTTTTCAGGTGCCGCCACACAGAGCTTGAGAGAGTGTCTGCCTGGGCAACGGGGCCCTCAGCTAATTTGGAGAGAGCTGACTGGGAGTCGGTGCACACTCTCACCTCGGCAGGTCTCCAGTCTTCAACAACAGTATGGAGAAACTCAAGGGCGGCATCCAATGCCGCCAGTTCTGCTCTGTAGCTTGAGGTGAACCTACCGGCAGGTACTTTAAGGTGTTTCATTTGGCGACCTCCTTGCATCACTACTGCTCCACCTCCCCCAAACTCAGTGCCACCCGTAGCGGAGCCGTCGGTGTAGATTGTCACGTCCGCGGGAGGCAGTCGGTCGAGAGTTGCCTGTGCAGCCGCTAGGCGGGTCTCTGCTGGGTCTGTCCTGCTGGTGGCCGTGAGCAGGGTGGGACGGATGTCGATGCCTTGAGGGAGAGGTTCCCATGGTGCGGCCGGTGGAATCACCTGTAATGGATCCACAGGGAGGTCAGCCAGACCTGCGTCAACGGACGTTGCCAGGCCGGTGTCGGCCCAACCTCGATCCTGACGGAGTCGCTGTCGTGGGCGTTCTGAGAGCAGAATCGGCTGGAGGGGGTCTCCGGGAAGGCCCCTGATGTGGCGCTGTACGGCAACAACTGCCAGTTCATGCCGCCGGATGTGAAAGGGCATTACATTGGCTTCTCGTTCTAGGGCTGAAACAGGGGTGGACCGTAGACAACCCGTGATAGTGCGACAGGCCTGCCGCTGTGCCACCTCCAGCTGCTCCAAGTTGGATGCTGCTACCCCTGCCATCCAGCCTCCGGCTGCGTAATCAGCACATGACCTGACGAAAGCCAAATAGGTAGTGCGAAGGTCAGACGCCCCTGCACCCCAGCTTTTGCCGCTGAGAGCTCGCAGAGTAGCATTCCTCCTCTTCATTTTGGCTTTCAGGTTTTCTGTGTGCTGGTGGAAAGACAGGGTTCTATCATACTTGATCCCCAGAAATGTTGGTGCAGTCTCATGTCGGAGTTGGGAGGTGCCGAGGGTTAAGGCACACTCTCTACGGGCCTCCGCTGGGTCCAGGGTGAAGATAGTGCCCACCGTCTTCTCCCTGCTGACCGTCATCTTCCATTCCTCCGCCCAGTCGAGGAGGTTGTCGAGTGCTCGCTGTACCCTCTCTTCTGCTTTAACGATCGACTTGTCAGACGCCCAAATCGCCAGGTCGTCCGCGAAGAGAGAGGTTTGGACGTCTCCGGGCATGTGGGTGGGCAGATCGTTGATGTATGATAGGAAGAGTGTTGGCGAGGTGACCGCACCCTGTGGCGTTCCCTCCCTTAGACAGCGGAAACGGCCACACTTGCCGTTGTATTTGACGCACGCCTGGCGATCAGAAAGAAAGGCGCGGAACCAGGCAGTGTAGCAGCGCGGTAGGCCCATGGCAGCGAGCTTATAGATGATGCCTGTCTTCCAGGTCCTGTCGAAGGCCCGCGAAAAGTCGACGAGTACCATGACTGTTCTTTCTCGGCGTTGGAAACTGTCCGCTACTGCCTGGGTAACCCGCAGCACCTGGTCCTCTGTGGAGCGATGCTTTCTGAATCCAGCCTGGTTCGGGGAGAGGAGCTCACGTGACTCCAGGAGGTGGATGAGTCGCGCCTGTACCAGCCGTTCCAAGAGCTTCGAAACGCAGCTTAACAGGCTGATTGGGCGGTAAGAGCCAATCTCACCCTTCGGCTTTCCCTTCTTATGTATTGGAATGATAACTGCCTTCCTCCAGCACGATGGTAGCTCGCCCCGCAACCAGGACAGGTTGATTAGGTCCAGAAGCCTATTGCGGCTTGAGTCAGACAGGCGTACCAGCATCTCGTTAGAGATACCGTCTAACCCGGGAGCACGTTTGCCTGGGAGCCGTTTGAGGGCGGCATCCAGTTCGCTCCTTTTGAAAGCACAGCAGGCAGCCGTGCGCTCACCTTTGCATCCGTCACATGGTTTTTGGAGGTGGTGGGTGACAGAGTGTTTGTATCGGCGATCCCTCTTAATTCGCGGCGGGAGGTGACTGACTCTGGCATATTCCTTAATGAACGCATCAGCCTTCTTACTGTCAGTGTCGATGGTTTTCCCCTCACTTGAAGCGCTTCATCTTGGCGGCCGCCTTTTTCCTTTCCGTCGATAGAGCGGATCGTGCGCCAAACTTTTTCAGGTTCTGTGCGCATATTCAGCCTCCCAGTGAAACTCTTCCAGTGTTCCTGGCGAGCGCGTTTTATGAGGGCCTTGACCTCACGAGTGGCGTGAACCCAGGCTGACCCCTGGCTTGGGTCGGCTCTTGAAATCGTACGGAGGTGATTTCTTCGGTTTACCGCTGCATCTACCTCAGCAGTCCACCAGGGTTTGGGAGTCCTGCGACTGCCCCGTGGAATCGCGGTGTTTGCTGCGTTTGTCACGATCCGGCTGAAATGGTGTGCCGCCTCCTTTACGTTGGTGTTATTAACGTTCCAGGGGGTAGAGCAGCAAGTCCCTCGTCGACAATCGCGGCGTAGCGCCCCCAGTCCGCCTTGGCGTAGCTGTAGCGGGGCCTGGGGCAGCTTTTGATATCTACCCTTTCTGTTTGCACCGTGATGAATATTGGCTGGTGGTCAGAGGAGAGGTCTGCAAATGTACTCCATTCAACCCGGTTCTCCCAGCGTGCATGATGAAGCGTGACGTCTGGGGTTGAACGGGTGTAGGGAGGCGCCCTGCTCTGGCGCGTGGGCTCTCCGGAGTTGGCAGCCAGGAAGTTGTGAGTGACACACCAGTCATCAACACTTCGTCCAATCTCATCTTCCCCAACTGGTGGTCCCAGAGTGGGCTATGACCGTTGATGTCAGCAAGGATAAAGGTTTTTTCAGTGTGTGGCCAATAGTCTGGTCAAAATGTTGTATACGATCATCTCCAGTTGCTCCTGTTCGTATAGGGGGGACATAAGCGTTTACAATGGTTAAATGAGAGCCAGACAGGAGCTCCACTGCTACTGATTCCGTGGTCTTGTCAGCAGGCGCAACGAAGGAGCGCTCTAAGCACTTAAATGATATGCCCTCACGTATCAAAGTCGCCACGCCCCCGCCAGCCTCGGAGTTAGCTCGGCGTCCTCTAGTGCGATCTTTGCGCACGACATTGTAGCCTTGGATCGTGAAGTTAATCCCCTGTCTTAACTTGGTTTCCTGTATGCACACCACATCTGGCTTGTGAAGATGTAGGTAATGTTCAAGCTCTACTTTCTTGGGTAGTACACCATCGGCATTCCACTGAAGCAGTCTAAGGCTGCCCCTTTCCATTCTAGTTTGTCTCGATGGTCGGCAAGGTCCAGGAGCTGACGCATTCGATTGTCGGCCTGAGCTGTTGGAAGGCAATCCACTTGATAATGGTGGGCTCGTTGTAGTAGGCACTCCCTGGGGCCTCTGTGGCCTCACCACGTCATCTGGAGAGCGCACTAGGGGGCTCGGGTCGCTGCAGACGCTCCCGGTGAAGGAGGAGCAGCTATGCCTTGCATTGCGATGTACTGAGCTCAGTCCAGCAGATTTGAACCGTCTGACTCGAAGAGGTGGGTCCTGGCTGTGTGTGGGGTGTACAAGGAGAAACACTGGCGGCCCGCAGCGTGTAACTCCCCACCGGCCCCCCACAGGGACAAGTATCCCAAGGCATCGGTACAGCTCATCATTCGGATGTTTGGTTAATCTGTGTTGTCCGAAAGATGTTTCCTGCCTCTTATTTCTAATGTTACTAAATGTTCGTTAAATCCGAGTCTAACGGCCCTCTGGCTCTCACCGATATCAAATGACTTGCCTGGTTCGCAAAGCTTACAATTTATCCTATAAATTACATTTTTGGCATGACACTTCTCCTGGATGGCGTGGCAGAAGCCATGACAGGCGTGGCAGAAACCACCTCCCCTAGGACACTGCACTGGTTCCGGTGCCGATCTGACCAAAAGATCATTCAGGCACGTGCCGCTTCTCCACGCCACCAGCATGGGAAGGCCAGAATTTCGAACGATCCGCTTGACCTGGTCACCGAGAGCGTCGTCAACGAAAAGTAGAACGGAGGAGTATCATTTCCCCGGTTTTGTGGCCTGGGGCGTGGATTTAGAGATTCGACCTGCAGCTTTTTTTAGGAGATGGTTTGGGGACCCATTTTTTAGAAGAGGTCGAAAATATTTTTGAGGCTCCTCTTACGCGGCCTCCCGGGTGATGATCTACGAAGTGCCCGAAGAAACTGTGACCGGATGACATATTTTTTAAAGAGCAAGGTTAAGCCGAGTCAAAAGAGAGGATGATTGGGGCTGCCATCGGTTTGAAGAAAAGTTCAGTTGTGTAGGCCCCTGACGTGGAAACCGTGATGAGCGTATCCAAAAACAGATGGAACCAGAAGTGCTGGTGTGCTCGATGGTGAATTTTATGCTGGTATGGAACGAATTGATAAAATCGAAGTAAGAGTCTAGAGAGTCCTCGCCATGCGTCCAAATCCCCAATACATCATCGATATATCACATGTAGACGAATGGCTGATCAAGTGGTAGATCTTCAGTTCAGATCACGTGGCTGATCAACAGTAGATCTTCGTTGGACTCTGAAAATAGAAAAGAGGAGGACCCAAAACGCAGCCTTGAGCACACCAGTTACTGGCTCTGGTCTCAGTCCCAGGTTCCCGGATAGCAATGGCAGTCAGGCCCCTCTGGGATCAAGTAGTTTCGAGAGCTCGCTAGTGAAGTTAAACCGCAAACTCATTGGCGCTTATAAGAACCATCGCCTGACCCAGAATCCGAATTTCACTTTGGCTCAGAAGCAAGGATTGGCAGAGCTCCGGTCGAATTCTGACCTCGCCCTGAAGCCTTCTGACAAGTACAATGGTTTTGTCCTCCTGAACAAGGCTGATTACGTACGGAAGATGGAGGTCACCACTTCGGCGTATGAGCGAGTGCCTAGAAAACCTGCCAATACAATTGAAACCAAAACTAAGCGCCTTATGCACGCTGTTTTGGACGAGATTCTACCAAACGGCGTTCTGAGAGCACTAATCCCACAATGTTCCCGCACAGCCGAACTGTATGGGTTGCCCAAGGACCACAAGCCAGACGTACCTCTTCGTCCTATTGCCTCTGCTTGTGGAGATCCATTACACAAACTTACCTGGCTCCTGGAGCAGATCACAACACAACTTCTCCCGTTTGTCCCGGCATATCTGAAAAACACCGATGAGTATCTTGACCGCCTTCGCACTGTGTTTCCCTCGGGCTTCCCAGCAGGTACAATCGTCTTTAGTGTGGCTGTCACCAACTTGTATGGAACCATCGCTGTTGGGGAGGCTTTGGATGCGGTTGAGAGCCTTCTTGAGAGACGTAGGAGCATCAACACATATGGGCTGAGCATCCCAGACATCTGTAATCTACTTGACCATTGTCTCACCAATAACTACCTCAGGTTTGGTGATAACTTTTATAGGCAGACGCAATGCATCGCTATGGGAAGCAGAGTAGCTCCCCCACTGACCATCATCTTCATGAACTGGCTGGAATCTTTTATTTTAGCTAGCCCACATGATCAGCCAGTTGTCTACATGCGATATATCGATGATGTATGGGAGATTTGGACGCATAGCGAGGACTCTCTAGACTCTTACTTCGATTTTATCAATTCGTTTCATACCCGCATAAAATTCACCATCGAGCACACCAGCACTTCTGGTTCCATCTCTTTTTGGATACGCTCATCACGGTTTCCAGGTCAGGGGCCTACACAACTGAACTTTTCTTCAAACCGATGGCAGCTCCAATCATCCTCTCTTTTGACTCGGCTCAACCTTGCCCGCTAAAAAAATATGTCATCCAGTCTCAGTTTCTTCGGGCACTTCGTAAACCATCACCCAGAAGCCCTCGTAAGAGGAGCCTCAAAAGATTTTCGACCTCTTCTAAAAAATGGGTACCCAAACCATCTCCTAAATAAGCTGCTGGTCGAAGCTCTAAATCCATGCCCCAGGCCACAAAACCAGGGAAATGATGCTCCTCTAGTTCTACCTTTCGTTCACGACGCTCTCGGTGACCAAGTCAAGCGGATCGGATCGTTCGAAATTCTGGCCTTCCCATCCGGGTGGCGTGTAGAAGCGGCACGTCCCTGAATGATCTTTTGGTCAGATCGGCGCTGGAACCAGTGCAGTGCCCTGGGGAGGTCGTTTCTGCCACGCCTGTCATGCAGGTATCCATGGGAAGTGCCATGCCAAAAATGGAATTTATAGAATAGATTGTAAGCTTTGCGAACCAGGCAAGTCATTTTATATCGGTGAGAGCCAGACGGCCATTAGACTCAGATTTAACGAACAATTAGTGACACTAGAAATAAGATGCAGGAAACACCTTTCGACAACACAGATTAACCACACATCCGAATGATGAGCGGACAGCAGACAACCAGAGCATCAAAATTCTAAAATACACCAGTGATGGCCCAAACAGAAAAATCGCAGAATCATTCCTCATACGGCGATACAGACCTACTCTCAACACCCAAACATCTTCCTGGCCACTCTTGCGGTAAATCTGATATACGTGGGCACCTACTCAAACGCATGCTCAGACATATAAAACACACCACACACGAATTCACACGTTGCTCCCTTGCTCCTTCGGTAAGAGAGTGTACGGACTGCCAACACTTTTTGCTTCAACCAAAAGTTTACCTTAGGTCTCCAGTCACTCGGTATTTGGAAAAAGTTTACCTCAGGCCACTAGCCACCTCCACCTTGCACCTATTGCCTGACAATGGTCAAGACTGAAAAAATGCATTTACCTCCTCTCATGCTATTTTTTCTTTATCTGTTCCTTGATATAGCCTTTTTTGGGCTTTATAGGGTTTAAACATTATAGTTTTCTGGACTTTGGCTTTTCGGGCTACCAGTCTTTTAGCGCTTTTACTGTCATCTGATTTACTGTCATCATCTTTCTAGTGTCCTAGGTCATTCCCACAACACTCTGTGGCTTATGGCACCCTACCTCCAGCAGGCCTTCCGAAAACTTATTAATTTCTATATTTGAATAAAGCTGTTTCAGTTAAGAAATTGTCCTTTATTCAGTCATAGAACTAATCAGAATTGCAGTAATGAGTGCAGTTGGAACCAGAGGGAAGATACCACATACCTGTAACATAAGCAACAAATCAATGTAAACTTAACAAGACTATTGAAATTTTAAGTGACACTTACTATTCCAATAGATTTTTTAGCAATATTGTATATCTGTTGGCTTGAAAACCAGCCCTGCAACATACCAGTTGATGATGTCTTACATACCTAGATAGCTCTTCAAATACTATCAATCACGCCCCTACCTGCCTTCCTTCTTCTCTTCCTTCCCAACACCACCAAAGCTGCCCAAATGCCCTACACCTAAGCCGTATTATTCTGCCGGCAGAACAAATACTAGTATGGCACACACATGCACAGTATGGTGTCTTGTAGTCATGATACAGTACTGTGTATGCATGCAGCATACTAGTATGCGTTTTGCTGGGCAAAATAACACGGCTCTTGGCGCTAATGCATGGATTTCCAAATATGGAGGCCAAGCAAAGGTCTGTGAGCAGGTAAAGCTAGTAGCAAAAATGTATTCTTATCATTCTAGGCAAATCGGTAATGAGGTAGCTGGCTTCACACATGTTGCCAGATAGAATCACAGCATGCTAATCCCTATCATAAGTACCACAGTTCAAAAGCTCCAATGAATCAAAACTTCATTTCAAACAAAAGCACCACAGGTTGATCCAGATCGTAAGTGCCACTGTTCAAAACTTCCTCCAGTAAAATATTATATTCCAAGTGGTCTAGCTGTTTTTGGCGTTGCTGAAACATCCTTCTTTGAAATGTTCCTAGTGCCAAAACTGCTTTTTTGCATTGATGAGTGACATTTTTTCAAAAACCTTTGCTAATTCTTTTTAATATTTCTACATGTAGCACAATGTAACCAAACCTGACCTAACCTTTTCTCGACTCAGCGAGCTGGCCTGTGGAAAACCTAACCTACTGGTGGCACTATTGCCTTCATCAGCTGCTGTGGATACACTGTGTGCCTACTTAACCTAACCTAACCTAACCTAACCTAACCTAACCTAACCTAACCTAACCTAACCTAACCTAACCTAACCTAACCTAACCTAACCTAACCTAACCTAACCTAACCTAACCTAACCTAACCTAACCTAACCTAACCTGCCCTACCCTACCCTACCCTACCCTACCCTGCCTAACCTAACCTAACCTAACCTAACCTAACCTAACCTAACCTAACCTAACCTAACCTAACCTAACCTAACCTAACCTAACCTAACCTAACCTAACCTAACCTAACCTAACCTAACCTAACCTAACCTAACCTAACCTAACCTAACCTAACCCAACCTAACCTAACCTAACCTAACCTAACCTAACACAACCAGTTGTGGTCAGCGCCAGTTGTGGCACTTGGAAAATTGCACTGGATGAAGTTTTGAACAGTGGCACTTATGATATACATTAACCTGTAGCAATTCTAATTAACAGAAGTTTTGATCCATTGGAACTTTTGAACTGTGGCACTTATCATACAGATCAACCTGCAGTTATCTGGCAACATGTGTGAAGCCACCTACCTCATTACCGGCAAATCAAAGGTCAAATTTGTTATGCTAGTAATTAGAGATGGGACTTTTTGGTCCAGCGGTCCTGGCACAGGGACCAGGTTTGGTCCCGGCAGAACTACAGCCAGGACCAAAGGCTAGAGGCCGGGACTGTGCCGGGACCCAGTGCGCAAAGTATGGCATTTTCGACAAGATCTCGTCCGTGCGAGTTCCCTTGGAGACAGGACCGAGCAGTGCGAACTTTATCAACCTGGTGCGAATTTGCGAGGTTAGTGACACTTAAACTAAACAAATAATGGCTAAATGGCCATTAAGACACAGGAGGTGCCTTATAAAAAAGTCCCTAACTGACTAATGATTGAGGTAGCATTGCATTGTAGGGGTAGGAATGGGTACATTTTTTCCCTGGTATGTGGCAGATTGGTGCGAATTTTTGGAGGCTGGTGGTGCAAGAATTTTAGATGGCTGGTGTGACCTCGTCTGGCCTGCTACCATACTCTGCAGACTGGGCCGGGACCAGAGCCAGTCTGGATAAAGAAAAATTCATGATAATGGTTTCTACATTTCATCTAAAACTAAGATAAGATATAACTGTGACTTTCCAGCACATCATTGCCTCCTTGATGTAATATTCCAACTTTATAAGATGAGAAAAGTATCAATTCAACTAGATGAAAGAGCAAATTCTTATGTTGCACACACACAGCACAGAACTCAGCTCTCACTAAGTTTCATGCTTTGGAAACCACATTTGCACATGTACCTAATTCCTATTCCTTGACTTGAATATAAAGCAACTCATTGACACAACCAAAACACAACCCAAAAATGGTGAGTACTAGGGGTCAAAATCATTTTGAATTGAAGAAAAAACACCTTTTGCATCTAGGTACTGGAAGGCATTGAAACAAAGGCTTGATTAAAAAGAGAATTTATAGCTGTGTAGTATGTCGAGTGTATGCAATGAATGTAATGTAGTGTGTAATAATAAATGTGCACGGTACCAATTCTGGAACTGGTGATTGGAAATGGCTGTCACTACCAACCCCCAGTTTCAATTGCCTTCTCTCTAAAAGAAAATACTCAACAATATTTCAAATTATGTCTGCATGTTATGTTGTGAATAGAAAGTGAATGGCTTCAATTTCTTCAACCACATTCACCCCACCGCACCATGCTTCGTTGTTGTTGTCGCTCAACAACAACAAGAGAAATAATAGAAGCCCTGTTCCAGCTGTCAGCACAGTTTTGTCAGCACCAATCAGCGGGCCGTGTTGCGCCTACGTCACAGGACTGTAGCCTCTCCCCAGGAACTAGTTCTAGAGGTTTTACGGGCTGACGGCCTGCTGTTTGTGCTAATGAAAAACCGTAAGTGCACGACGTACAGCCTAATATTTTTAATGGTTTAAAGGTTTAAGTTCCCTTTGCTTCGCACAAACAAGAGGCAATTATGGCGCTGATGTTACTTTTCTGGAGGAGAGGTTAGAGGTCCTGCTGACAAAACTGTGCTGACAGCTGGAACAGGGCTAGAGATAAAAAAACATGTGTGCGCCATTGCTGTCTTTGAATAATTTTTTATTCAACCAAGTAAAATCTCAAGCTTTAGTAGCCTCAGGACAAAGAGTATATAAAACCATGTGATAATTCATTATATATTGTTTTTATTCTCTTACTAAACTTGGTAGTGTACTATTTGTCTTTAGTGTGCCGTCTGAGGCTACTGTAATTTGTTTTGCATATTACAAGTAGAGGTGGGACTTTTGGGAAAAAGCTGGTCCTGGTTCCGGCCAACATTTCTTGGTCCGGCCTAGTCCTGGCAAGAAAAATGTGGTCCCGGCCTGGTCCCGGCAGCCTTTTTCCGCCTTATTGGCTTTTAAACATACTAATTATTGTGGATTAAGAGCCAAACATATTAAGAAAGTTTATATCATCATTACATAAACAAATCAACATAAAGTATGTACTATAGCTTCAGGAAATCCTTACCTACTATCACGAAAAATTGCCACAATTATCTGACAATGCTCTCTGAGGCAACATTTGCATGTTAAACGCTTAAAAGGTACCTAAGAAATTATACATCAATCCAAATTCAAGCTGTATCACACCTCCCTTCAGTCCATCAATAAAAATTAAATCAATAAGCTTACCCAAGTTTTATCAGGGAAGGTCAGGACACAAATACCTTCAAGAGCCTTAAGATCAAATCACCAAAGCACAGGAGCCATTTGACATATCACTTCTTGCAGTTGCCATGTGACTACAGGACTGTTTTTGGCTGTTTATGAAGAATTATGCGAGTTGATACACTGGCTGAAGGAACAGACAATTAATGTTTTACATACCTAGGTAGTTCTCCAAAAACAATTAGGTAGGCACCAACCTTACTTCACTTCCTTCCCCAACCAACACATACACACACACACACAAACAATAGGGCTAATGTTCATGTATGGATTTCCAAATATGGAGGCCAAGCATAGGTCTGTTAGCAAGCAAAGCTAGTAGCAAAAAATGTCTTCTTTGATTCGTATTAAAACGGCTTTCAATTATTTTAAAGAAATCACATCTTTTAATTTTTAATACTAATAACAATATTTTCTTATAATTGACAAAAAATTTTACAGCAGTCGTAGACGGCGCACTAAAGACAAATAGTACATCATCACTTTTAGTAAGAGAATAAAGTAAAAATTTACTGAATTATCACTTGGTTTTTAGTACTTTTTAGCCTTCAGGCTGCTAAAGCTTGTGCTTCTACTTGGTTGAATTTTTCTTCAAAGACAGTAGTGTCGTGGTGGCGCAGGCGGCTTTGTTTTTTATCCTTATTATTCTTCTTGTTGTTGTGTATGACAACGAAGCGTGGTTGAATGTTGTTGAAGAAATTGAAGCCATTCAAGTTTTATTCACGACATAACGCACAGACGTAGGTAATTTGAAATACTGTTGAGTATTTTTTTAGAGAGAGGAGGTAATTGAAACAGTGGGGTTAGTAGGGACGGCCATTTCCAATCGCCAATTCCAGAATTCTCTTCAATCAAGCTTTTGTTTTGTGGCATAAACCCTACTATTTTTAATTTCCTCCAAAATTGGTGTATGGGGACTCGCAAGGACTTAGAATCCACCCATGGCACCCAAAAAATTATTTGAAAATTGGTTTGAGAGAAATAGCCTCCGGTAATTTTTGAAGATCATTATATAGACATTGATTAGATTGCCTATAGCTCCAAAAGTTTTCAAGTGATTTCTGAATATTTTGTAGTCTTAGGATGTAAATTTTATGGGCAACCTTTTGGCTATCTTCAATTTTGAAATTTAACCAAAAAATTGTTAGTAAACTAAAAAGCGGATTTCAATCTGCATGTTTCTGAATTGGGGACTCAATGTTAACAAAACCTGATGCATGATGCAAACAAGTTAGTTTCTTTTGAGTTTAGTAAATCATTAAGGCACATTTTTGTTTAGTATACGGGCTGCTCAAGTGCTCAAACCTTGTGCGGAACAAAGACGGCGGGAAACATGTGTGCTTCCGTCGATCCCCGTTTCACAGTGACTGTTTTATATTACGTTTATTGATGTAAAACCTCGATGTTTTTCTACATTTTGAGGCCATGACCTGGCGTTTTCTGCTTTTTCGCTTCGATGTTCTTTCAGACCTGCTCATGGTTTAAAGGGTGTTTGGAATTCAGACCAGACCAAAGACTGAAAGGTATTATCACAGTAGGTGGATCACATCTCACGGTTCAAAAGATCACATCAGAAGGTCTACAGTTCATATGTTCTTCTGCTCAAAATGTCTAACTTAAAAAAGTCAAACTTTCAAAAGGTCCAAAGAGGCGTGCTCAGCTGCATGGAGTGGGGTGCATGGTAATGCAGAGGCATGCTAAGGCACCTGATAATAGGAAGCTATGAGGGTTAGGTTAGGTTAGGTTAGGTTAGGTTAGGTTAGGTTAGGTTAGGTTAGGTTAGGTTAGGTTAGGTTAGGTTAGGTTAGGTTAGGTTAGGTTAGGTTAGGTTAGGTCAGGTCAGGTCAGGTCAGGTCAGGTCAGGTCAGGTCAGGTCAGGTCAGGTCAGGTCAGGTTAGGTTAGGTTAGGTCAGGTCAGGTCAGGCCAGGTGTGTATGCCCTAAGTCCCTATTTCCTAGTCTGGGAATATCAACCCTCTTTCCAGAATCTGAGTGTGCCTCTAGTCTGGGTACCACTTTTCGAAATGTGATAGAAATATCCCGAAATTCTGCAAGAAAATCCCTAGAGATGAAACAGATGGAAGGAGGGGAAGTTTGAGTAGTGTTAAGTGGTACCCAGACCAGAGGTGCACTCAGATTCAGGAAAGAGGGGTGATATCCCCAGACTAGGAAATAGGGACCAAGGGCATACACAATTGAACTGACCTGACCTGACCTAAACCTGACCTGACCTGACCCAACCTAACCTAACCTAACCTAACCTAATCTTACTAATCTAACCTAACCTAACCTAACCTAACCTAACCTAACCCTCATGGCCTCCTATTATCAGGTGCCTTAGCACGCCTCTGTGTTATCATGCACCCCACTCTCATGCATCTGAGCACGCCTCTTTGGACCTTTTGAATGTTCGACTTTTTTAAGTTAGACATTTTGAGCGGTAGAACATATGAACTGTGGACCTTCTGATGTGATCCTTTTGAACCGCGAGATGTGATCCACCTACTGCGATAATACCAGACTGAAATAGGGTAGACAGGATCAAATTATGTCGCAAGGAAGCTACAAAGTTCTGTGCAAGTGCTACAAGGCAGAGTGGTCGGAACAGAAAAGGGAACATAAGAACCTTGATGATTATTAACGGGTGCCGGGGGGGACAAACTTGGTCCCTCCTTTCTTGATTTACTGTAATTGTTTTAACGCAATAAACGCAAACGTAAATCTAGCGCAATTAATGCAAAAATAAAGCAGAACAACGCAAAATACACTACCGTATCGCTGATCAATTTCACGCATCTAAATAGACTTTCAAAATGTTCAGAGATCATTAGGCTCTAGAAATCTTATCTCGGAATTTGTGTACCATTGACCTACGACGGAGACAGTTTTTGTGATCCCATTATGAGTCTATGTGGGAAAAAGAAAGGGTTCCTTTTAATAAATACGGAATTTATGAACCTAAAATTCCTCATACCATATAATTATTTGCACATGTTTGGCCATCAGCTTTAGTTTCTAAGCATCTGACCTCTCAGAGGTCATGTGTGGTTACCTGAGCAGACTGTGATTCTAATTTGAGGCTTTACGACATACCACCTGCTGAGGTCGTATGGTGTCACCCAGGCTCTCACCCTGCTGGGATGGTACTACGGGGATCGGAAATGATTAATACTTGCGCAGAATGCACGCCCTGGAATTTGAACCCGGGTTAGCGTGGAAGTCGGGCGCTCTTCCTGTCCCATTCCCCAGGCTGTGAGACAGACCTTCCATTTGGATATTATTGGTTTTGTCTTTTTTATGTTATTTTTTGTCGTGGTGAATCTTTCGGTTCACCGCGATGAGAGGACTTCCAGTGGCGCCTAAAAATGTCTATAGCATCGCTCAGTAAAAATCGATTGGGGAAATGTGTATTGCCCTGAAGTAATCCTATGGAACCTTCTTTGTAGTATACATCCGCTGACCTCAATGTTAGCCTAACCAAACTTTTTGGTATAATTTATCTTAGTCTCGTACGTACTTTACTTTGGCTTATCCAGGAAATGAGATGGCAGGGAGTGAAATGCCCCCCCTCCCCAGTAGGGCGCCTTATGCGCGACCCCAGCGAGCCTCGAATAAGATGGAATTAGCTGAGTGTACTAGAAGAGAAGGCAGGGTGCTGGTGAATAAGTTAAACATATGTGGGAGTGCAACAGAGAATAGGGAACATGTGCTGCGAGCATAGAGATATGGGAAGGAAAAGACTGACGAGGGAGGAGGGCTGACATTAGTGGGAGGTCAGATAGGGCCGAACAGGGTAGAAAGGAAGGGAGAGCAAGGCACGGATAGGCAGACAGATGGAAGGGCGGATAAGAGAGGAAGGCAGGGCACTGATGGGCAGTTGATAGAGCCTGGTAGTGCGGACAAGAAGAGAAGACAGTGCGCTGAGAGGCAGTTGGATGGAGTTTGGCATGGCAGAGAATGGGAGGGCCGGACACTGGTGGGCGGGCATTGGATCGGAAAAGGGATGACGGGGCGCTGGTGGGTGACCTGATGAAGCCGAATAGGGCATTAAAAAGAAGAAGGACAAGGCGTATAATTAAATGGTGAACAGATAGATAGATAGATGGAGCTGGGCATGACGAAAGAAAAGGGCGCTGGTCAGGGGTAAAACAAGACTGAATCGAGCAGAATATATTGGGGAGAACGGCACTGGTAGGAAGTTAAGCGGGGCTGGGTGGAGAAGGGAATACGGGACACTGGTAAGCGCTACATGAGGCTGGAAAAGGCAAAAAAGAATAGTGGAGTAGCAGTGGGCGGTCACATGTGCTGGGGAAACACGGACAAGGCGGGGAGGGGGTTGTGAGTTGACGGGCAGTCAAACAGAGCCGGACAGGAGGGTAACGAAGGGAGGGCAGGATACTGATAGAAAAGGTTTATGTGGGCCAAAAGGTAGGGACAAGGGGCGCTGGCGGACACATACGGGGATGGGAGAGGAGGGCAGGGCATAACCGGGCAGCCAATCAGAGTCGGGCAGGGCGGATAAAACAGAAGGGAGGCCACTGGCGGGCAGTGATATTAAGCCGGACAGGGAAAAGAAGGAGTACAGGGCAGTGGTGGACAGGCAGCTGGAGCCGGACAGGGCAAAGAAGGAGTACAGGGCAGTGGTGGACAGGCAGCTGGAGCCGGACAGGGCCGAGAAGGAGTACAGGGCAGTGGATAGAAAGCAGGGCGGGGCGCGGTTGAACAGTAAAAAAACGACTAGGCAGGGCTACAGACAATACGGGCGTGGCGCTGGTGGGCAATCACTTAGAGCCGGACAGGACAAACAGATGGGGCCGGGAGGTGCGGCAAGAGAGGTCTTGGTACTAGTGGTCACTCAAAATGAAACAGGGAGGGCGAACAAGAAAATGGGGAAGAACACTGGTTGGTAATCAAGTTCGGCCGGACAGGGAAGATAAGAGGGGGGGCAGTCAGATACGAGAGGAAGGGGCAAAAAGAAGGGAGGGCAAGGTACTGGTGAGCAGCCAGATGTCTATGTAGGATATGTTATCCGTAGTCAGCTGTTATAAAAGTTTGATCAATATTAACTCACTAATTCCAGCAAAGTATATCTAATAGAAGATGCATCGGGCGGGAATAAATGTGAAAGTTTGTTATATAAATTTGGTCCAAGTTGTTGAACGTTTTGTTTTTTTATTCGTAACAGCACTAAAGTCGCCAATGGACTTGTCATGGAGACCCCAACCCAACACCCGAACGAGTAACTCCCGCAATGAAGGGTTGATTTTGAAGACACAGTTTAACTTCCCACAAAGCACAGGGATGAAGTTTGCAATCATTATTCTGGTCTAGCATTACATCCACCTTTTAATGCTAGGGAAATTGTTATTGTTAGCATCTTAGCTGCAGTCAGAGAAAAATAACCTATTAAAACATTACAAAAAAATTTTGTTAATAAAAAGATAACGACTGGCTGAAATAAATGAAAAGGATGTCACACACCTACTGGTCTAGTTTTGCTGAATTGTGCACTTAACCGTTAGGTAAGAGGTATTAGGGAGCAATATTGTCACAGCATACAAATTTTAAGAATTTATTTGTGTCAAACTCAATTCTGGGTCCTGCTGCACTTTGACCAAGAATTTGTGATTTTATCTGTCGTTTACGCACATGATTCTGATGCAGGAGCTCGGATATATAAATCCCAATGCAATAGATCCATTTCGCATCCAGGATTCGAGGAGACAGGCCATTATACATCTTGTCAATTTATAATCATGCTTCTCGCTTGAGCACTCCGAATCCCTTCAAATTGTGTTCAAACTTTACACTTACAGGCACCAGTATCTTTTCTGCTACCAGCGCCTGGAAATCATATGCTGTGCACTGTCCCCCACACCCCAAGCAATTCTATTTTCCTACAAGTTCCCATTCCTCACAATTTCAAAGGGGTTGATGGTCCTGGCTCGGGCAGTGTATGAAATATGTCGGCAACTCATCTTGGATCTTGTTCCTTTACATAAAATTGGTTCCTGTGGCTCAGATCAGTTGTCTCAAATGATCCTCCAATTGAAAATGTTAGGAAAGTGGACCCAAGCAAGGTGTGTTTCATTCAATTCAAGCATACATTTAGCCATATTGATGTTTTTTTCTAGAAAATGTTTCAGTTTGGGATACTCGTACTATGACCAAAGCTTCATCTACTTCTCGAGATTGCAATTCAAGTGTTTACATAGTTTAGATTCCCAAAAGGATCGTCACATGTGTATGTTAGTCTCATTCACCGGTCAGGCATGACCCATATATTGTATCTCCTGATTTCAGATATATTCTGCAGTCTCCGCACATTTACCTCGCTGGATACCTACGTCGTAGCATAAGTTCTGCTTCTACGGGAACCAATCATGACATCAGAGAAACTGGAGGTTGTTCTTCCGGGCGACATCATCGACGTGGAAGGTGACGTGGACCTCGGGCCGGGCCTGCGTCGCGGGCGGCGCGGGTGCGTGGTGACCCAGCCAGGCGTGCACCGGTTCCGCGCGCCGCGCACACACTGGGTGGACGCGCATACGCGCAGGTACGTCCCAGTGCGCGGCCAGTGCGTGCTGGGCACCGTCATTCAACGCGCCGGCGATCTCTATCGAGTCGACATTGGCGCCCACGAGCCTGCCATGTTGTCATTTCTGTCGTTCGAGGGTGCCACCAAGAAGAACCGCCCAAACGTCAATGTGGGAGACCTGGTTTTCGCCCGTCTTCTGGTGGCCAACAAGGACATGGAGCCAGAGCTCGTGTGTGAACTCCAAGGGAAAGGCAGAGGGTCTCGGTGTGTTGTCGCCGGGTGGGCTCGAGTTCAAGATTCCGCTGCACGTCTGCAGGAAGTTGCTCTCGCCCGCCTGCGGCCTGCTCGTAACGCTGAGCACCGAGCTGCGGTTCGAGCTGGCGGTAGGTATGAACGGCCGGGCGTGGGCATTGAGTGAAGGTATACGCTACACGGCGGCGGTGGCGGCCGCCATCTGCGCGTGTGAGCACATGGACGAGCCGCAGATAGTCGCTATGTGCCGGGAGGTGGCAGCAGCGGCGCGCAGAAAACAGTGACGCCTGTGCTGTGTGCCGAGTGAGCGTTGTGCGTGGGAACTGTCGATGCATGACTTTGATACGAGGCAAGGATACCAAAGAAGCGGAAAACATGTATGTTGAATTAATGTGATACCCGGTCCCTTTCTTTCCGGGAGGTGAAAAACTAAGGGTTTGTCAACAGTGCCATTGATTCAAGACAAAACTGAAATGTTCCCTGGAGGCTCTCAGACCACAAACAAATTTTATCCGGTCCTGGAGTCGGGCATGTTAAATTCCTGCTCTAGGTGCTTAAACGTAACTTACGCCTTCGCGCACAGCTGATAAAGCTGGATTTGTTCGCTTTCATCGTAAGAATGACGACTTCGGCGTTCAAACCGTTTTTGATGTGCCAGTTGTATCACGTTCAATCGCTGTCCGCTGGTGTTTCATATAAATACATCGCCTTTTCCACGTTTCGTTTAGAACACAGGTCCGACACAGCTGGAAAATGATAAACGAGTTAAAAATAGATGCTGTATAATAGTATAAACGTCACAACTTTAACTACAGCCTGTCAGTATCAACTCACAGTAGTTGATACCATTCAGTATCAACTCACAGACTGTCCTTTTGAACGAACAATAGCGTACGTAACGTACATAGCAAAGATACAACGAACGAGGTATAGTTAAGGACATTGTTGGCATCTTATTTCGTACTTCAAACGTACAGGAATGGCGATTTCATGCACAAATGCACGGCACATCCAGCTCACTCTGCACGTTTTGATAATGAACAATTCACTTACTGGCTTATGAATAAATATTTTCCCAGAAGCGTGCGGTTTTCATCCAAGGTACGTCACAGGACACATTTTTATGCTACCCAGTAATGGATCAAATGAGAAAGTTTCGTTGTCGCTATAAATGCAAGGAACGTGAAATGGGAAGGGATATATGTACAGAATGTACTAAAACTGTATCCAAATCCATCCTCCAAACATTTCCCGACAAATTGATTCTACCAGAGCACACTTTTAAGTCCCCGCACCCACACGCTTCAAATCGTTCAACCATCACTCACGGAAGAACCCGTGCACACTAGCGGCCAAGGTGGCGCCGATTGTCTGCGCCAATTCCGTCTCCGGCGCGCAACTGATAGCAGCCAAAGAGCCGAAGCGCGACAGCAGAGCCTCGGCCCGGGTGGCGCCGAGGCCCGGCAGGACGCAGAGCGCGGCGCGGGCCCGCTGCGCAGGGGACGGCTCCTCGGGAGCGCGGCCGGCCAACAAGGGCGGCGAGCTGCGGTCGGCCGCCGCTGCCAGCGCCGCCAGCAGCGGCGGCAGCTCACTGATGCTGCCAACTGGCAGCACAGTCAGCCGCAGCTCGCCGGCAGCCAGCAGCTGCAGCGCAGAGAACTCCGCCGCCGTCACCGCCGTCCTCTCCATGATGACTACCTGCAGGAGACGCAGCGCACCGTCACCGGGGTTCGGCTCCCCGCGGTGACTGGCCAACCACTACGGCAAGCCGAACAGAGAACTACATTCGCCAGGGCCAGAGCCACTTTCCAGATTTTCAAAATGCCCAACCAATAATATCGCTTTCCAGTAACAATTCAAACAAAACTTCTGTATATGCGCCCCTGCAGCACCCACTTAAAAGGCCGACAGCGGGTGCAGCGGCTCTGACTGGAGTTGCCGCCGAGTCCCACACCTGGTGTTTACAGGAGGAGGCGGCGAGTGTGTGGAGTCGCTGGCGGCAGCGCTGGCTGTTCTGCAGGTCCCTCTCGGTCAGCAGCACCACCGCCGTGTCCTGAGCCGGCAGAAAGTCGGCCACCCCTGCAGCAACGGTGTCAACAGCCTGTCAACCGGGAGGGATCACGCGCCTGCAGACGGAGGTAACGTACATACGCACCGGGCCGACGGTCTGCGTAAGCGTCCATTGAATGGTATGACGCCAATCATACAGATATGTATGTTCAGTGACCAGTCCCTCGCCAATACTGGTCCGATTTGCGATATAGCCTCCTCAGCAATGAAAGTGTGGAATCGCGTTCTTTTGCATGGTGCAGGCAATGTCTGGCCACCAAGGCGGATACCCCACCCACCCATGTTGTCGGAGAATGTGGGCGTGATATGGTTGGCACGCCTGAGCAGGGCAGCGAGTGGACTGGCCTGCCAGCGCAGTGAGAGCAGCAGGTGGCCGGCCGGCACCGGCTGTGGCTGCGGCGCCGACGTCGCCTGCGTCAGCGCCGACATGGCAGCCTCCGCTGGTCACGCCAGTCTGAGAAAGAGCAAAGGAGTGCCGTCAGAAGAGCGTGTCATACCTGGCCACATACCCATCGCCGCCTGGGGTGTCCGATCGGACCCCTCGAAATTTTCAGAAAATTTTTTGGCAAGTTTTTACAGAAACCAAAAATCAGATTAAAATTTTGCAAATTTTATCTGAAACTAAGACATGTGACAAACCATAACTGCGATTTCCTGAGACACATTATTCATTTCATTGCCTCCTTGATAAATATAAT
Source organism: Lepas anatifera (assembly GCA_034440635.1). Lineage (NCBI taxonomy): Eukaryota > Metazoa > Arthropoda > Thecostraca > Lepadidae > Lepas > Lepas anatifera. Next base: position 38,136 of record JAOTON010001518.1, read on the forward strand.
TGGAACCAAGTTATATACTCAGTACTTTAACCCTCGCCCCACCGGGGGGCCATCGATGGCCCCCTAAGGTTTTTCCGGGATAGCAGAAAAACGAAGAGGCGCAGCACCGCGGTTGAGGGCTCTACCTCTCACTGCATCATTTTGCCACCATCTCTGAAATTTTTTACCCCGGGTCACCCAAGGTCAGGTCACCAGACGAGGTCAACCAAGGTCACCTCACTTCAACTTTAGACCTCTGTAAGAGCTACATTTCGAAGTCGATCGATTTGAAACTTCCCACACTTTATGGCCCCTCCAGGGTCTACAAGGTGTATATCCGGGATTTTTCGATTTCGTGCCCTGAGGTCAGGTCACGAGGTGACCTCTCCCATTTAAAAAGCATGGGGAAAAGCTGTCTTATGATCTAAAAGTCACAAAAGCGATTGAAAATGCTCACCTTGATCAGAAAAGCGTTCTTGGACACCCTTTCACGGATTCCAGGGGCCATATTTGCCCGTTGACCTCTCCAAGGTCATCCAAGGTCACCATGGGTCAAAAACAGTATTTTGACAATAACTTTTGACCTGTATAAGCTAGAGCGCTGAAACAAACACCATCGTGTTTGTATCGTCATTGGCTTTCATTTGATATACGGCAAGGTCACTTTCTGACCTTTCGTGACCTCAGGTCATCTTAGGTCACGAGGTGACCTTTGGAGGTCAAACCACTGGCGGGAGGTCTTTACGTTTCACATAGCGGAAAAAGTACTGACAATTTCCTATCAAATGTACTTTACCAGACCTCAATAGCACTAGTGGCATTAGAGTTCTGCCCAGTTTGCTTAAGCATTGCATATTTGAGTGAAAATAGCCAATCTTGACCTAATTTGACCTCTGGAGGTCAAACCATTGACCTGAGCACTAAAACATGTAAAGTAATTTCTTATTGAATTCACGCGAGCTTTCTAGTGCACTTTGCAGATTTGCGCTAACGCCCATATTTTCGTAGTTAGAGGGGGCCATCGATGGCCCCCGGTGGGGCGAAGGTGGCGCTAGACCCCCGGTGGGGCGCGGGTTAACATGGTAAGATAGAAAGGCGACCATAATGAATAGAAACTATCTATATGAATTTATATTTCTGAATTTGAATCTATTTGGATGTGTTGAGTTTATAAAATTGAACTCACAATAAATTGGTAAATTGTTGATCGGCTCTTGCTCATGAAATTGAAAATCTCAAATATTCAGTGTGTTCATGCATTCTGACGCAGCATTAAATCAGAATATTCATGTTGGCATTAGGTAACTGGAAAATTATTTGCCATAGTGTGAGCAATGACAAGCAAAAGTTCACTCTGACAAATAATTTTCATGACCATTTGAGAGCCGACAAATTGCAGAGCACATTATGGAGGAAATACTTTTTATCATCTTTTGCTGATCTGAAGGTTCTAGTGGATGGCTATACCTAAATGTGTAATCACATTGAATTTTCTATATTTGCATCCAGGGTTCTAGGGGGTGGCCAAGTAGCAACTTATAATGCTTATAATATATATGTAGAGCAGCTTTATACATGTAATATAGAGCAGCACTGTAAAAGTCATCAGTAGGTATCTCAAGTATTTACAAAACTTGACCTCTGCCTCTCCTATTAGCAGACTTCTGTAATTACACTGCTTAACCTATCAGTTTCACATAGCGTCACATGCTGGATTCTTAACTTCAAACTGCAATTGCCTCTTGATATCAGTGTGTGATATCATAGTGTTGACTGTAGGCACATACTCATTGACATAGCATTTAACATGACATGGTTTCATTTGACATGATATGCTTTACATTTTACTTGTTTTTGTTCCAGAATGGTGAGACATAAACTTTCAGTTTGTCATGTGTTTGAGGTCATGTCCTGATGGTCACATTTCTGCCCTAGTAGAGAGGAGGTACAAGACGATATGATGGTAGAGAGTTGTGCATCCTTTGGCCTTCATTCCATGCACCTGGAAACAACTCAGCTGGAAGGCATGGCATAGTACTTGAATGCAGCTATAATTATTTGTGATTTTTATCAGAGCCAATGAAAGGGAAATTATGGGTTTCGTTGGATTTGCAGCTTATATAATGATTCAATAACATAATTTACACCTTTGTAATTTTTGTTGAATGTCACTGCTAAGAATCATTTCTATGGTATTGCAGCACTTTGATTGAGATATGATGCAAAATAATGGGGTGAAAATGATGAAGGGAATTTTAATGGACATGCTTAGATTCAGGCAATGTTCTAGCTCTATTGATAATGAAGTCCCTGCATGGGTTTTAACACTTTTATCCTGGCTCCACCTCTGCCCTCTCTTCAGAATGTTATTTGCATGCAACCCATGCATCTGCCTCTGTCCCTTCATCTGACTGCCACTGCATCTGACTCCACCACTGCATCTGCCTCTGCCACTGCTTCTGCTCCTGCATCTGCTTCTGTATCCTGTATCCGCCTCTGTCTGCTACATCGGCCTCCATCTCCTCTACCCACCTCTGATGTGTGCACCCTCACGTGCTCCTTCATTCATCTCTGCCACTGTCTCCGCTTCTGTCCATGCATCTTCCTCTGCTCCTTCATCCACCTCTGCTTCTTCATACGCCTCTACCCATGCACCCGCCTCTGCTGTTCCATCTCACTGCCACCGTATCTGCCTCTGCTGCTGTTTCTGCTCCTGGATAATCCTCTGTCTCCTGCATCCGCCTCTGTCTCCTGCTTCTGCCTCTGTCTCCTGCTTTTGCCTGTCTCTTGCAGGCGCTGTTGTCTGCATCCTCATGTGCCCTTCCATTCGTCCCTCCTCTACCTCCGCCTCTGTCCATGCATCTGCCTCTGCTCCTCCATCCGCCCTACATCTGCATCCGCCTCTGCCCTTTTTGCCACTGTCCCCTTGACCTTTCTGCCCCTGCATCTGCCCTTGTCGCAATATGGTGTCATCGTGGACCGTTTTAGTAACTGGTTCCAAATCTGGCAAGGGTTAACCCTTGGACGTCCTACAGAGCTCGTACGTGGTTTTGGTGTCCCAGAGACGCTTACTAGTGATGGTGGCCCACAGTTTGTTGAATGGGCTCCAGGACTTCCTTCGCCAACACGGCATCCACCACCGTCTCACGTCTGTCGCCTTCCCACATGAAACTGTCGAGCGGAGATCGCAGTAAAAACTGCAAAACGCCTTATTCGTGAGAATGTACTGACTGATGGACGCATGGATTCGATCAAACTCACTCGGGCACTGCTGCAATACAGGAACACCCCCGACAGAGCCACCGGTTTGTCTCCGGCAGAACTGCTGTTGGGCAGACAGCTCCGTGATTTTCTCCCGGGCGCCCCGCCTCGCCTCTCTGCGCACTCACGCTGACCTCAGTCGTATGTGGCGCCAGACAGCCACCTGGCGAGAGCGTGCTCTTTGTAAACGGGCCTCTCGCGATCACGAGCGCCTTAATGCCCACACAAAGGATCTCCCATCCCTCCGGATCGGCCAGGTCGTTTTGGTACAGAACCAGGTTGGTCCCCATCCCCTTCGATGGGCCCGCAGAGGTGTGATCGTCGAGGTTCTACCATACCGCTAGTATAGGGTTATGATCGATGGTTCCCGGCGTGTTACACTCCGCAATCGTAAGTTCTTGCGCGCCTTCACGCCTTTCATACCCTCCACTACCTCAACTCCACTACCGTGCCGCAGCCCGACTCAGCTGCGTTCCGCCCCGCTACTTGTGCCCCCACCGGCCTCCCCAGCAGCCAGTGTCTGACAGGCCTTTGATGTTCCTACTGGTAGTGCTGTACCACCAACGTGTTTAGGTCTACCTGACCCACCCTTGCCTCTTCTCCAAAGAGCCCTGTAACTGCAGGCCTGGCTCCTTCCGTGCCCGGATCCCGTGTGTGTCACCTCCGCTCCCCGGCGGCCTCCCCTGACATTGAGCAGGGAAAACCCCCACCGATGGTCCTATCTGAAGCCTCTCCACCACCCCAACCACAGGAGCTGCTCCCGTCACCAAACCCACGCGTTGGAACACCCCTTTGTGCCTGTCCCAGCCCCCGCCGAGACCGCTCGTTGTTCCTCGATCTGAACGAAAACTGCCTCCATCTTCTTATGGCCGTCAGCGCTTCGCCCCTGACGTGCTTGATCTGTAACGTGTTGCGTTGTTTGTTTCATGTAGTGTTTCTTAATGTTTTCACGGTGCGGCCGCAGGTCCCTCCTTGTGCATTCGGTGCATTCCTTGCAGCTTCCGCGACATGTCTTCGTGCTTCTGCACTCGTTTCCGTGGGGGCATATCTGAGCACCTATGTGTAGTGTTAATGAATGCACCTAACATGTGTAGTGTTATCATAAGGTCTGCCTAACTGTCATCCTGTTCCTTTGCAGTTATCAGTTGCCTCATTCAATATAAACCAGACGATACTTTTATGGTTTGAAATGCCTGATCATCTAGACAGCAATGACGAAAACTTGTTTTTTATCTTTATTATTCTTGTTGTTTGTCCACGGTTCCTACGACAACCAAGCGTGGTGCGGTAGTTGAACCATTGACCTATATGAGACTAGACGGGCGACTCCAATGGCGCCGGGCCCGCGCGACCGTGCCCACCAGCGATGCTGGCGCTGCCGCACGGAGAGGGGCAAGAGTTAACGCTGGTAATGCAACTGCTACTGTGGGAAGCCGATTTTTAAGACCTAACTGCCGAAAAATCATTTAAGTGAGAGCTTCAAGATTTGGAAAGAGCATGAAAACGCTCCTGATGTTCCGAATAAACAAAAAAAAAAAACAGTGGCCTACAGAGGCTGGGAGGCACACAGCGACGCCTCAAGGGAAACCTGTCTTGCCTTCTACTCACGCTTTTAAGTAACGGAATAAGCCTGCAAAACACGGCAACTTCTTAGAAATTGTCAGTGGCTGGTCAAGAAATTCGGAATGGGGAGCAGAGCTTCACAGACGGATCCAGAGGGCAAACGGGGAAATTTCCCTCCCATAGGCGGATTCAGGATTGCCGATGGGCGGACCTTCGGGGGAGGGGGCACCTTCCGGGGGACCACCAGGACCAGGAGGCGCCACTTTTGACCAGCAAAGCATATCAGGTGGGCGCCGAATTTATCAGTGGGCGCCGATTTTCGCACCTTGGGCGGGGGGTGGGAAGCGACATCGATCTTTCGGGGGTGGGGCACCGTGACCATTTCAGGGCGCCGAGGGTTGATCGGGGAACGTGGCCCCTGCCCCTGGATCCGCCTTTACCTTCCTGGGGGGCGCCATCTTGACCTCGGAGAGGCGCCACTTTGACCGGCAAACCTATCAGATGGGCGCAAATCCTATCGGTGGGCATCGATTGTCGCATCCTGGTGGGGTGGGAGCCGACATTTCAGGGGGCGCCGAGGGTTGATGGGGAATGTGCCCCCTTGCCCTCTGGATCCGCCTTTGCCCCCTTCCAAACCTCTCGTTTTTAAGGATTTTCCTTAAATAAGATTTCACTATTTTGGACTCTGTTCTTACCTCGAACTGTCGCATAGTATCATTGGCGGACGCAGGGGGCATTTCGGCCGTTGCCCTCAAGCGCTGGAGGGGGCCAAACTATCTTTTGGCCCCCAAACGCCAGAAATTTTAAAAGGGCGTTTACACTAGGTCTGTAGAGCAAAAAACATTCCCTCCCACCCCCCACGTTTCGCCTCAGGCCGCATTCTGGGCTAAAAAGGGGAAGCAGCCGCCCCATAACTTTCCTTGGATCCATGTCCGAAATTATCTCAGCAGAATAAGCAAAAGCCAGACCTGGAGTTGGGGGTATTTTCATAAGTAATGAATATACACACGCGATTGCAGCACAAATTTTAGTCATTTTTCCCTCATGCTCCATCACACGCTTCGCATATGCGAAACAGCGCTAGAGGACCGTCGCAGTGTTCTATTGCTTTTGGTCGCAGTCGGGCTTTTGCCCTTACAGCGTTGTCATCGAGCACGTTCTGAAAACTCAAGAAATATGTCTAGTCTATTATAGGTCAATGAGTTGAACTGTGGTTGTAGAAATTGAAGCCATTCACGTTTTATCCACGATGTAACGCACAGACGTGATTTAAAATACTGTTGAGTATTTTTAGAGAGAGAAAGAGAGAGAGAAGAGAAAGAGAGAGAGAGAGAGAGAGAGAGAGAGAGAGAGAGAGAGAGAGAGAGAGAGAGAGAGAGAGAGAAGGCAATTGAAACAGGGGGTTGGTGGAGGCCAGGGTTTTAGAGAACGGGACGGCCATTTTCAATCACCAATTCCAGAATTTTCTTTTCAATCAAGCTTTTGTTTCAATGCCTTCCAGTACCTAGGTGCAAAAAACGTTTTTTTCTTCGATTCAAAGTGATTTTGACCCCAGTACCCACCATTTTTGGGTTGTATTTTGGTTGTGTCACTGAGGGCTTGTTCCAGCGCCTCCTTAGAAAAAAGATGAGAGTAGCTTGGAGTAAGTCCGAGCAGGCGCAAAAACCGGTGTCCGCTGGACCGATTTCGGATGAGATTGGTGGATATCAGCTGATTGCACCTGATCAGCGCCAATATGGCGGGCGTGGCACAGCTAAGAAACTAATCAAATTTGATTAAGGCCTCTGATACTCATTTAATGTATTTTAGTGAAAGTGGAATACAGAAAAACAACGTAATCAAAACCTTTAGTTGCCCACAACCGTCGTTTCTCACTGTAAAACAACTTATTTTAGTTTCTCAATTGAAATTTGTGTGCCACAATTGAGCTCCTCCAACCTCCTCTGAAAAACCACCTTTCGTTTGAGAGGAGGTTGGATTAGATTTGAGATGAGCTTTGGCAAGCTTGGAGGAAGTTTAAGGAGGCGCTGGACCGGGCGAGAGGAATTTGGAGAAGCTTTGAGGAGGTTGGAGCAGGTTTGAGGAGGCGCTGGAACAAGTTGCTTTATAGGTAGTCAAGCGAAGGAATAAGAATTACATCTGAAAATGTGGTTTCCAAAGAATGAGACTTTGAGAGAACTGTGCTGTGTGTGTGCAACATTATTTTTCTCTTTCATGTAGTTGAATTGATACTTTTCTCATCTTATAAAGTTGGAAAATTGCATGAAGATGGCAATGAAGTGCTGGAAAGTCACAGTTATATTTTGTATCATATCTTAGTTTTAGATGAAATGTGGAAACCATTATCATTAATTTTGCTTGAAACAGACTGGCTCTGGTCCCGGCACAGTCCCGGCTTCTAGACTTTGGTCCCGGCTTTAGTCCCGCAGGGACCAAACCTGGTCCCAGCGCCGGGACCGCGGGACCAAAAAGTCCCACCTCTACTATATAGTCAGTGAAGGAATAGGAATTACATCTGAAAATTTTGTTTCCAAAGAATGAAACTTAGTGAGAGGCTCTCACTGAGAGCTGTGATCTGTGCTGTGTGTGTGCACCATTTTTTTCTCTTTCATCTAATTGAATTATTACTTTTTTCATCTTATAAAGTTGGAAAATTGCATCAAGGAGGCAATGAAGTGCTGGAAAGTCACAGTTATATTTTGTCTCATATCTTAGTTTTAGATGAAATGTGGAAACCACTATCATGAATTTTTCTTGATCCAGACTGGCTCTGGTCCTGGCACAGTCCCTGCGTCTAGCCTTTGGTCCCGGTTTTAGTCCCGCAGGGACCAAACCTGGTCCCAGCGCCAGGACTGCGGGACCAAAAAGTCCCACCTCTAACTATTATGCGTTCTGCCTGCCGAATACCTAACCTAACCTAACAATTTCGGATAATGTGGGCCACTCCGGCCCGCTGGTTCCGAATCTCCGACGAGCTCAAATATAGAGGTAGCTCAACTAGGTCTTACTCAGGGAAAGTAACCTGAGTTTTGCCCACAAGAAAACTTTATGGGCCATGGGGGAAAGGGGGGACTCCTGAAAAGTCTAGTTCAGGAACTTGGTATATGAAGGCGTTCCAGTGGGAGTCGAGGCGAGCTTTGAAAAGGTCGACAGAGGGAGCTGACACCACTGAGCTCGGTAGCGAGTTCCAGTGATTGACCACTCGAACACCAAAGAAGTTCCGTCGGGCTCTGGTGACCGCTTCTGGCTTAGCCAACTTCCACGGGTGGCCCCGAGTTCGAGAGTGCACATCAAGTCTGAAGAACTGAGCGTAGTCCTGTTCAATGAGACCGTGGAGCAGCTGGAACACAAGAATCATTTCGCCACGACGCCTCCGATAGTACAGCGAAGGGAGCTTTAAAGCGCGAAGCCTATCAATATACGGAACACCTCTGAGGGAGCTAATCAGGCGGGTAGCGCGTCTTTGAACCTTTTCCAGGAGGATTTGGTCTGCCCTATTAACCCGCGCCCCACCGGGGTCCGGCGCCACCTTCGCCCCACCGGAGGCCATCGATGGCCCCTCCTCTAACTCCGAAAATATGGGCGTTAGCGCAAATCTGCAAAGTGCAATAGAAAGCTCGCGTGAATTCAGTAAGAAATTACTTCGCATGTTTTAGTGCTCAGGTCAATGGTTTGACCTCCAGAGGTCAAATTAGGTCAAGATCGGCTATTTTCACTCAAATATGCAATGATTAAGCAAACTGGGCACAACTCTTATGTCATTAGAGCTATTGAGGCCTGGTAAAGTACATTTGATAGCAAATTGCCAGTACTTTTTTCCGCTATGTGGAACGTAAAGACCTCCCGCCAGTGGTTTGACCGCCAGAGGTCACCTCGTGACCTAATATGACCTGAGGTCACGAAAGGTCACAAAGTGACCTTGCCGTATATCAAATGAAAGCCAGTGACAAGACAAACACGATGGTGTTTGTTTCACTGCTCTAGCTCAATCAGGTCAAAAGTTATTGTCAAAATACTGTTTTTGACCTCTGGTGACCTTGGATGACCTTGGAAAGTCAAGGGCAAATATGACCCCTGGGATCCGTGAAAGGGTGTCCAAAAACGTTGTTCTGAGCAGTCTGAGTATTTGCAATCATTTTTGTGGCTTTTATATCATGAAATAGCTTTTCCCCATGCTTTTCCAATGGGAGAGGTCGCCTCGTGACCTGACCTCAGGGCACGAAATCGAAAAATCCCGGATATACACCTTGTAGACCCTGGAGGGTCATGAAGTGTAGGAAGTTTCAAATCGATCGACTTTGAAATGTAGCTCTTACAGAGCTCTAAAGGTGAAGTGAGGTGACCTTGGTTGACCTCGTCTGGTGACCTGACCTTGGGTGACCCGGGGTAAAAATTTCAGGGATGATGGGAAAATGATGCAGTGAGAGGTAGAGCCCTCAACCGCGGTGCTGCGCCTCGTCGTTTTTCTGCTATCCCGAAAAACCTTAGGGGGCATCGATGGCCCCTCTCGGTGGGCGAGGGTTAAAGGGTCCCCACACAGAGTTTCCGTATTCGAGAAGTGGCCGGACGAGGGATTTGTAGAGCAGCGGAAGGGTGCATGTGTCCAGGATGGCAAATGACCTTTTCATGACTGCTAGGACTCTGGTAGCCTTTCGGACAGCAGCTGAAGCCTGCTGTCTAAATTTCAACTCGGTATCGATCAGTACTCCAAGGTCTTTCTCGACATGAGTTGTGTGGAGAATAGCTGAGTTCATCATGAAATTACGTCCCTGATTGGAGTTGCCGATGTGCATCACGACACACTTATTGTCATTAAAAGGCATCTGCCATCTAGATGACCATTCAAAGGCGCTGTGAATGTTTTTTGGAGGGAAGTGGCTGCAGAGTCTCGTTTTACACTGGCGTATAGTTTGGTGTCGTCAGCGAACATTTTTATTCCTGAAATAACGCAGTCTGGCAAGTCATAAATGTATATCAGGAGCAGCGGGCCAAGGACAGAGCCCTGAGGAACTCCGCTGGTGACCCTGACCCAATCTGAGAGCGCCGACTGGACGATAACACGCTGGTAGCGATTTGACAAAAACGCAGAGATCCAGCGAAGTACCTTGCCTCTGATGCCATAAGCCTCGAGTTTCATGATAAGACGCCGGTGCGGAACGGAATCAAACGCTTTGCGTAGGTCGAGGTAAACCGAGTCCACAGGGTTGTTGTGTTCGAAAAGCAAGGTCCATTCGTTTAGAACCTCCAAGAGCTGGGACTCGCACGACCGCTTTGGGCGAAAGCCATGCTGGTGAGGTGACAATAGATCCTGAGAGTCCAAGTGCTGGAGCAGGCTATCCTTGACCAGCGACTCTAGAATCTTGCACACAACGGAAGTCAGACTGACTGGGCGGTAATTTCCGGGGTCACTTTTGACACCTTCTTGTAGATTGGGACCACTATGGCAAGTTTCCAGTCGCTTGGTAAAGTACCCTCATCCAGAGACATCCTAAAGAGAGTCGAAAGAGGCATAGAAAGGGAATCCGCAGCGTCATAGAGAACCCTAGGGTGAATCTGGTCAGGACCAGGGGAACTTGAAACCTTAAGTGAGCGAAGCTTGCGTGATACCACCTCCTGAGATATTGGAATGTCCTCGAGGAATGGTCCAGTGCAGCGCGTCTCGAATGGAGGGCAGTTCGATGAGTTTTCGACTGTACACACACTGGCGAAGTAGAGATTAAGTAGTCTCGCTTTCGAAGTATCGTCTGTCACAAGCCGACCATTTTTGTTCAGCAGATCCCCTATACCGCCCCTGGTCTTCATCCTAGTACAGGCATATTTCCAAAATGACTTAGGGTTGGTCTTGATGTCCATTGCAAGATTATGCTCGTAATCATGATGGAGTTGGCGTGTCAGAGTCCTTAGTTCGTTCCCGCATCTCTGAAGTCTGGCCAGGTCAATGCTATCTTGTGTTTCAAAGAATATTTTTGCCAATTTGTTCTTTTTGTCTTTAAGTTTCAGGGCAGAGCGTGACATGTAGAAGTTTCTGGACTTTCTGGCGGTAGTGATTTTCGGGATACACAGGGCTGTCACAGTAGCTAGATGACCTTTGAAGAAGCCATAGTAGGTATTGACGTCAGTGTGTCCAGTGCCCGTCCAATCAATCTCAAGAATCATGCGATTGAACCTTTCTAGGTTGGCTCTCCTGAAGTTCAGAGCAGAAGATTTGTTCGTGTGATGAGGAACATAACATTTGAGCTGAAATTGAATCAGTAGGTGATCGCTCTTCCCAATGCCTGGCAAGTAGTCAATGTCGTTAATCATGGTCTCTTCATTGGTGAAGACAAGATCTAAGATATTAGGCCTTTGGCCCAGCAAGTTGCGAGTCAGGTGAGTAACATGCTGAAAGAGTAGGTTATCATGCATAATTTCGAGGAGATTGTGTGATGGGTGCCCAACAGGAGCCTCAGAGTAGTTTCCAGTCCAATTGATTTGGGGAAATTAAAGTCCCCAGCAATCAAGAGATGAGATGGGGACTGTGCAGCTATCCTTGAGAGCAGATAAGAGAATGCAGGCATGCTGAGGAGGCCATTTCCAGAGGGGTCGCCGCGCCCAGGCGGCCTCTCGCCGTCTGGCGCGGTGTCGTCTCTGCGGCTGCGAGTCTTCGGTCGCCGCGGTGGGATGGCCTCCCGCCGCTCGCCGCGGCGGCCACTCATCGGACTCATCCCGGCGTTCGCCGCGTCCGGGCGGCCTCTCGCCGTCCGGCGCGGCATGCGGCTTCATGTCTTCGGTCGCCGTGGTGGGGTGGCCTCCCGCTGCTCTCTTGGCTGGGCGCCTCCCGCCGCCCGCGGCGGCTGCCGCTGCGCGGGGTATCGTCGCCTGTTGTGGCGGCGCGGCGTACTTCTCTGCGGTCGGGCTCCGGCCCGGCGGTTATGTTGCGCTGTATTTTTCGCTGTCTTATATTGTTACTTATCCGTTTTATAATATTGCCCAGCGTAATCATGCCGGCCGGCCTTAGGATTTTAGGGTGCGCACCCATTGTACTATTCGTTTTTTACCGTTGTAGTGTTTTTTCGTGTAAGCTGTCGCAATACATGTATGTATGTATGGTTAAAAAAACACCCTATAACAAGAGAATCGCTACCCTGCAGCCTGATCTTGATCCATAGGTGTTCCATGTGAGCAGAATGAGGAAGCTGAATGCAAAAAATAACACGGCTATAAAGAAAAAAAATAAAACGGCAAAAAGAATCACACGGCTAATGTTGTCCTCCGAAAAAGCTGTGGTAAATACTACAGATGGCGCACTGAAGATATTACGCTTACACTAGCCTTCGATGACACAAAAGATGACAATAAATAGTTCTTCAAAATTCATGTGACCTAAAAAAACATAGAAAATCGGTATTCTTGGGAAGTGATCCTGCCCTCAGGCTACAAAGCAAAGCAAAGCAAAGCTACTATATTTTGGCGCACATTGATGATTTTGTTATTACTGGCATGGCGCGAGCGCACAACCGGGGAGCGCTTGGGGCAGCCCCTCCAACAGCCAGCGCAGATACTGCATGTGACATCAAACCTTGTGGAATTTAACATGGGAAAATTAAATTATTAAATGTCTACATTTTCGCAAAAAGAGGCCCAGAATCAAAGAAAAATTTTTTATTTATTGTATTTTGGATAAACTTGATCATCAAGTATTCTCCCAAAGTTTTAGGCGGGCAGTGCCACTCGCAGCAGTTTGACACACTGCCCATTGGTGAAGGTATTCCTCCACATCTATGTGACGTCACTCGGGCATGGAGGAATCCCTCTTGAAGGTACCTTTAAGTAAAGTTATCTTGTGTGTGGGGTGCAGGCAAGAGCCCTGTTCCACCTGTCAGCACAGTTTTGTCAGCACCAATCAGCAGGCTGTGTTGCGCCTACGTCACAGGACTGTAGCCTCTCCCCGGGAACTAGTTCTAGAGGTTTTACGGGCTGACGGCCTGCTGTTTGTGCTGATGAAAAACCGTAAGTGCACGAAATGCAGCCTAATATTTTTTAATGGTTTAAAGGTTTAAGTTCCCTTTGCTTAGCACAAACAAGAGGCGATTATGGCACTGATGTTACTTTTCTGGAGGAGAGGTTAGAGGTGCTGCTGACAAAACTGTGCTGACAGCTGGAACAGGGCTAAGATACCTTTACTTTACAGGGTGCAGGGGGGGGGCGGTGGCAACAAGAAGCAAGGGCTGGCAGTGGTGTGTAAGAGAGAATGACACAGATAGGACTGAGCTTTACTTTCCATATACAGAGGACAGTAGGTACAGTGCTGTTTCGTCGGTGTTTATAATCTGTTATCTTCTGTGCAAAATAAAAGTATTGGTACCCTCTATTTCATGCTGAAATTTATACTTTTTCACATAAATTTCAGAAAAAAGTTTGAAAAGGAAGGAAAAGAAAAATTTAAAAAAGGAAATTTTTTTTTGGTTTTCAGTCAAAGCAAGAAAATAGAAAATAAAGATGTGGTTTCCTAAGAGTGAACTATTGCATGAGATTGAGCTTTGGACTTACGGCCATACGTTTATGGGCACATAGTTTACAGACATTATCGAACAGATTAACCTTCTGGGGGGGGCTTAAACAGATCTGGTGCCACACTGGGTGGCAGCAAAACAGTAGGCCACGGCACACAGCAACAAAAAATGGCCTACAAAAGTCACCACAGAGCTTTGACCAGGCCTGAGACCAGGGGCAGGGAGAAAACACGGCCGGGGGCAGGAGTGGACCAAAGTCCAACTGAAAAGAGCTTCAGTCAAGAGCAGACTCAACGCTGGGGGGACCGCTAGCACCTGGGAGTGGTGTCGATTGATGTGTAGGGCAACCCCAGAAGAGGTGTCCAGGCGAGTGAAAGTGAAGAAAAAATACATATTGGCGAACATGTGTGTAAAAAAATAAAGAACAAATTAAAATATGATGCATGACACATGAAAAGATCATGTCAGCCAGCTTCTCTGCTGCCTTGAGGACTGGAGCTTGGTCCTTGAGGATGGAAAACCCATTGATGTGGCTTACCTAGACTTTGCTAAGACCTTTGATTCCGTACCCCACAGACGTCTCATCCACAAACTCTATGGATACAGAGTAGGAGGTAACCTTTTCTGATGGATTGAGTCTAGAGGTGGGACTTTTTGGAAAAAGCTGGTCCCGGTCCCAGCCAACATTTCTTGGTCCCAGCCAGTTCCGGCGACAAAGATGTGGTTCCGGCCTGGTCCCGGCAGCCTTTTTCCCACTTATTGGCTTTTAAACATACTAAATATTGTGGATTAAGAGCCAAACATATTAACCAAATTTATATCATCATTACATAAACAAATCAACATAAAGTATGAACTATAGCTTCAAGAAATCCTTACCTACTATCATGAAAAATGGCCACAATTATCTGACAATGCTCTCTGAGGAAATGTTTGCATGGTAAACCCTTAAAAGGTACCTAAGAAATTATACATCAATCCAAATTCAAGCTGTATCACACCTCCCTTCAGTCCATCCATAAACATTCAATCAATAAGCTTACCTAAGTTTTACCAGGGAAGGTCAGGACACAAATACCTTCAAGAGCCTTAAGATCAAATCACCAAAGCATAGGAGCAATTTGACATATCACTTTTGCAGTTGCCATGTTACTACAGGACTGTTTTTGGCTGTTTATGAAGCATTACGCGAGTTGATACACTGGATGAAGGAACGGACAATTAATGTTTTACATACCTAGGTAGTTCTCCAAAAACAATTGGGTAAGCACCCACCTTCCTTCCCAACAACCAGCCCAAGGCTTTGCAACCAACCAATACACACACACAAACAATAGGGCTTATGTCCGTGTATGGATTTCCAAATATGGAGGCCAAGCGTAGGTCTGTTGCAAAGCAAAGCTAGTGGCTAAGAACTTCTTTTTTGATTCGTGTTAAAACTGCTTACAATTATTTTAAACAAATCAAATCCTTAATTTTCAATACCAATAACAATATTTGCTTCTAATAGACAAAAATTTTGACAGCAGCCGCAGACGGCGCACTTAAGACAAATAGTACATTATCACTCTAGATAAGAAAGTAAGGAAAAAGTTTGCTGAATTATCACATGGTTTTTAATACTTTTTAGCTTTGAGGCTCCTAAGGCTTGTGCTTCTGCTTGGTTGAATTTTTCTTCAAAGACAGTAGTGGCGCGCACTTGTTTTTTATCTTTATTATTCTTGTTGTTGTCTAATGTCTACGACAACGAAGCGTGGTGCGATAGTTGATTGTTGGTGAGGAAATTGAAGCCATTCAGGTTTTATTCGCGACATAATGCACAGACGTAGGTAATTTGAAATACTGTTGAGTATTTTTTTAGAGAGAGAAGGCAATTGAAACACTGGGGTTGGTAGGGACCAAGATACGTTTACTTAGGAATAAGTTTACTTAGGGTAGGGACGGCCATTTCCAATCGCCAATTCCAGAATTATTTTTTCAATCAAGCTTTTGTTTTTATGCCTTCCAGTATCTATATGCAAAAAACGTTTTTTTCTTCAATTCAAAGTGATTTTGACCCCAGTACCCACCATTTTTGGGTTGTATTTTGGTTGTGTCACTGAGTTGCTTTATAATTAAGTGAAGAAATAGGAATTACATTTGAAAATTTAGTTTCCAAAGAATGAAACTTAGTGAGAGCTGTGTTCTGTGCTGTGTGTGTGCAACATTATTTTTCTCTTTCATCTAGTTGAATTGATACTTTTCTCATCTTATAAAGTTGGAATATTGCATCAAGGAGGCAATGATGTGCTGGAAAGTCACAGTTATATTTTATCTCTTATCTTAGTTTTAGATGAAATTTGGAAACCATTATCATGAATTTTTCTTTATCCAGACTGGCTCTGGTCCCGGCACAGTCCAGGCATCTAGCCTTTGGTCCCGGCTTTAGTCCCGCCGGGACCAAACCTGGTCCCGGCACCGGGACCACAGGACCAAAAAGTCCCACCTCTATTTGAGTTATTCCTGTCTGGCCGACTGCAGCATGTTAGGGTCAACAAGGCACTATCTGAATGGGCACCTGTCAAGAGTGGGATCCCTCAAGGATCAGTGCTGGGCCTAACATTGTTCATTTTATTCGTGAATGACCTCCCCTACTGGGCGCATCTACAGATACCCGTCCAACGGCAAAAAAATGCATAAAATCACAAAGAAGGTAGTTCATACTTAACTGTAGAGTGTTCCTTCATGTTTTAGCTATGAAATAAGACAGAAATCAAAGTATAAAATGCACTTCCACGACATTAATCAAAACGTAAGCAATAACTGTTTGTTTGTTTGTTTGTTTGTTTACACAAAACGTAAGCAATAACTACCGCATCGACAGACCCGCACGCTCCGAAGAAGAATTTAAAAGAAAATTGTGTGATGCTAGTTGTGAAAAATATGGGTAGAAATGAAAAAAACAAGAAATTAATTAGTTTGAACCACAGTTTGCTAATAAATTTATTTTTAAGAAAAATAAAACGTGACAATACATTTTTGAACGGCTATAAAGTTTATAAAATAGATTGAGAATATTTTGGCGGCAAATAGCAGAAAGTTCTGCCATTTTGTATTTGCGGTGATTCCGTTTGTTCGTTTCAGTCGTTTCAGTGTCTCTAATAATCGTGGTTGGTTTGTGGTTGAAAGCGGAAATGGAGGAGGTCAAAATAGACGACGTGGGCAGTTATGATGAATTATCGGCGGTGGCAAAGAGTGTGGAGAGTGATCGATTTCTGAAAGATTTTTTTGCGGGCAAAGCGGACTAATACGTAAGCACGGAAAATGCTGCAACGTAAGAATGCGTCGCTACAACGACAAGAGTTCATCGTGCGGATCGCGGTGTCGGTGTATCCGATGCCGCAAAACAAAAAGCGTCATGCTAGGAAGCTTCTTTGAAAAAATTAACAGACAGTATCGTTAGGTAAGTACAACCCAATCTGACCTGACTTAACCTAAACTATCCTAACCTAACCTAACCTAACCTAACCTAACCTAACCTAACCTAACCTAACCTAACCTGACCTGAGCTGACCTGACCTGACCTAATCTAACCTAACCTAACCTAACCTAACCTAACCATGTTTTAGCGAGCCGGCCGGCAACGCATCAAACCGAGATTTGATACGCTTTCACAAAGGTGCTTTACCCTGGTACAAAAGTACCAATTATCTAGTCAGTTGATACTTAGTCAGCTGATGGTTTTCATAAGCTGACTGACGATCAGCTGCCATTTGTCTTTCGTCAATTCCGATGTTTTGTTTATTTACGGTAGTGGACGGCGCGCCATTACGACGTTGGGGTAAAGTAAGTGTTGAAAATCGGGGTTTAAGTGGGAGTGGCGCTACGGGACCTCACTGAATGGAAAGAGGGTGTCTTGCTGATTCTGAAAATGTATCATTTCTATAGAAAATCTTTCGGGAAAGTGGACGTCTTATTTAAGATTAGCCCCCTACTGCTCTCTCATCTAGTGTGAAGCTATTTGCTGACGACACTAAGGTTTACAGCAATGTTGACACAACTGTGGGAGAAGACAGTCTTCAAGCAGACCTACACAAGCTCGAGGACTGGTCCAGTAACTGGCTCCTTCCTTTCAATGCAGGGAAGTGCGATGTGCTTCACCTTGGAACTGTCAACTTGCGGAAATCGTATTCGATGTTTAAAACTAATTTGGATGCTAGGTCAGTCGAAAGGGACTTGGGAGTCATGGTGGACGAGGAGCTTAAATTTAGAATGCAAGCGGCTTCAGCTGTCACCAAAGCAAGTAGGATTCTCGGGACCATCAAGCGCACGTTTATTCACTTGGATCATATGATGCTCCCTCTTCTCTACAAAGCTCTCGTCCGACCTCACCTTGAATATGGCAAAGAAGTCTGGAGTCCTTTCAACAAGGCTAACATCCTGATGGTAGAAGCTGTTCAGCGCAGGGCAGCGAGGCTCGTACCATCGCTGATGACCCTGGACTACGAAGAAAGACTCCGGAATCTCCAGCTACACTCTCTACTGTACCGAAGGAGGCATGGTGACATGCTGATGATGTTTAAGATCATGAATGGCCTAATTGACATCCCACGCGAGAAGTTTTTCAAAGACCTACGTGTGGCTACTACAAGAGGACATCGCTTCAAAGTGGACAAGCCCCGAGCGGACACATCTCGGGTTCGTAGGCACTTCTATAGTATACGAGTTGTCGACGATTGGAACAGGCCACCGAACTGGGTCGTCGAGGCCACAACTGCCAACGGATTCAAGACGAATTTAGATAGACATTGGGCGGAGCTGAAGTTTAAGGCTCCGAGCCAATACAGGCAAGGTTTATGACCAGAGCTCGACGAGACCGGGCAGATCAGGCACCGTGCGTGCCTTAAGAAGACCCAGAACATCTACGGTACGGTATGATGTGCACCATTAAAATTGGAAAAGTCTGATTTTGTACCAAATCACAAATTTTCTGAATGATTTTGCATGCCATTGCTAAGACAAGACAAAAAATAATTAGCAAATGTGTGCTGTTGAAACTATATTTTACAAAACTCGTGTTTTATAATGACTGATCCTGGTATGGGTGTGGATATGAACATAATTAATTACCTTTTATTACCAAATAGAAATATGAAATCCTTGAAAATTAGGCGTGAAAGCTTTTAAAATATAAGCCATGTGCTCACATATGTTAAGAAAATAGTGTTGTCAACTCAAATCTGACTCAGCTTGGAGGCTGACTCTGATTCTGACTCAATTCAACTGCCTGACCAGTTGAGTCAAATTTGACTCAACCCAAATTCTGGAAGTGATTTGACATTACTCTGGCTCTATTAAAACTTGAGTCGACTCTGAGTTGGCTCTTACTCCGTATCGCCACTCAACAAGTCTGGTGGGGACTGCCGTTTCCAGTAACCAGTTCTTTGATATTCTGTTCAGTTAAGATATTCGTTCTGATGGATTCCAGTAACTACATGCAAAATAGTTGTCTATTTAAAGTGATTTTGACTTGGTACCTACCAGGGCCCCGTTTCATAAAAGTTGTAGAAATGCGGCGTGTTTTACACCACATTAACCTGCAAAGTTACGCCGTACTCAGAATCACGTTTCACAAAGAGCGGTGACATTCACGCGAAAGCGGCGTAGATATCAAATGCGGCGTGAATTACGCTCAATTCCAGAATGGAATTACCCCTTTCAAATATGGCGTGTAGCTGCTTTATTAACATGAAAAACCGCATATATATTTTTCAATAAATTATTTGAATGAAAATTATTGTATCTATTTGCTCTTATTCGATTTTTAAGTTCCTAATGTACTTTTACAAATACTGCGGTGGAAGACGCACTATCAGCTGGCGCAATGAAAATACGACGTATTTGTTTTTGGCCGTACCTAATTTTTTTAGGTAGTTACTGTCAAGAAGGTCCTAAAAAGGTTATTGTATTGTTGTGCGAGTGTAGTTCAGTAGAATTTTAGGTGAATTGTGTTTACTTATCATGAGTGAACTGTGAAAGGTCTGTGAACCTTAAAATTTCGTGAAACTGGGAAAGGAATAGTGAGTAAACATCTTTGAAGAATAACAAGACCAAGATGCTGGTACATAGGCACCTAGGTATATCATCATTTTCGCCAGAGGCCTCAGTAGAGATACTTGGATTTTGTTGGTGGCAGATACCTTAAATTGAATTTTTACCCTCCATAGACTCCATATAACACTTTGTCAGTGTCAGCCTATCTAGGGTTCTGTCCTCGCTAGATTGTAAAATAACAGTAACGGCAGAAAGTCAAAGTAAAAATCAATGTCAGCTTTCCTGTGTATTTGCATCAATAGCTATCATCATTTTTGGCATACCAAATGGCCATAGAACTCTACATATCAGCTCAATTTGGCATGTGCAACTTGCACTTTATAACTGTGCAAGGAAAAACTTGCACACACTTCCATTTAAGTTTATTTTACATTCATGACTCTTTTTGTCCTTCACTACACTACCTAATTTTGCTTCAGATTCAGAATTCCATAAGAAATTATATATTTTTCATGTTTTGCTTCATTGTCTGATAAATGTTACGCTGCTATATCTTGCATAGCTTTTCAGGCGTGTTTTACATATTCAACGTACTTGTTGTCTGCTGTATGAAACAATATTGGCAATATTCTACGCTGAATTCCAGTACAGCGTAGTTTAGAGCAGCGTAACTTTGCAAGAAGTTGTATTTTACGCTGCATTTTTGTGAAACAAGATTGTGGTGTATTATTCACTTTCTACGCTGCATTATGCTACTTCTACGCTATAAGCATAAGTTACGCCTTTTATGAAACGGGGCCCAGGTGTGGGTTTGTTTTGGTTGTCACCGAGTTGCTTAATAGTTAAAGGAGATACGGGGAAAATTTGTAGTGTGGTTTACTGCTATTTGAAAATATTGATCAGAAAACTGTCAATTATTTTTGTATCTTTGGCAAAATTTTTGGAGGCCTCTTAACTATTATTGAATATGTAACGGCACTGGTGAAAGGCCTGCTCTTCATCTTTTAGTTTTCAAAAGGTGTTTTCAAGTTTTTAAAGTAATTGTTATAATGAAAATGTCTGTTCTCCTGTATTTGTATTTGTACTAATTTTACACAGCCCCTAAAACCTACGAAATTAATCAGTTTGTCCTCTAACTGGAGCATTAACTCGTGCATTGACGATGGGGCGGATACCCGCCCCCCTCGTTTTTTTCGGAGACAGCATAAAAACGGTGGCGCGTAGCGTCACCGTGCTAGGCATACCTTTTCCCTCATCATTTTTACAACTTTTGTCAAAGTTTTAAGGCTTGGTCACTTCAGGTCAGGTCACCAGTGCAAGTCAGGTGACCTGACCTCAAAAAGTTTAAGATAGCATAAGTCGGAACAGGGTAAACTTATGTGATTGAAACTCATATCACATAATGGCCCCATGGAGTTCTCTAAAAAATGTTCCGGTATTTTTATATTGATGACCTAAGGTCAGGTACGAGCCATGACCTCTCCATTGGAAATACATGCGAAATGGTTTTAACTGGATAACTTAGGAATGAATAGAGATGGAGCGTTTATTTGAACTGCATTATATTTGCCTCGTCATTGCGGTTCTAATGATGTGAATTTTGCCCAATTTGACCTTGACCTGACCTCGGGTCAGGTCAAATCCTTGATTTGACCCATCAAGGTCATTTTATATATCATTCGATTCGGCTTGCTGCGAGAATTCATATAGTTTTTTTGCTCTATCTTTACTTGTTCAGATGTAATGGCCGAAAAAAACTTGATTTACATGTTATCCCTATTGCGGCATGTTTTGGCCTCTGGTGACCTTAAATGTGACCTGAAAAAGGGTCAAATATTTTATATTCCCTATTGGGTCAGTTTGAATGCACTTATCCTCTGTGGTCCTAACTCCACTTTTCTGGGTACTGCAGCAGTTAACTGGCTGTGGCACCCGCCCACTGCAAAGGCTCATAAAATCACAGACCAATAAATGCTCGATATCCCGCAGGGAAGAGTCTAGATTGAAGGACGGCCTCTTTCGCTCAGGCCCGCCCACAAGGGCGTCACGATAGGGGAAGGACCGCATGGTAGTTTCCTCCATCACAGATGGTTTGGGAGAACCAGGTACCTCACAGCTGCTATCTCCCCGTGCTGCAACCTCTTTGGGAGACCTTCCCAGGACCCTACCTTTCATCTTTTCCTGATCAGAAAGGAACATAGGGCAAGTGCGCGACCACGCCTCGTGGTCTCCATCACATCCGACGCACTTAGGGACGTCAGCCTCGCAAGACGCTGAGCCGTGGCCTGCCAACGAGCACCTCACACACTTCTCCTGTCCCCTGCAAGCCTTCGCCACATGGCCGTATCTGTGGCATCGGTAGCATCGCGTTGGGTCTGGTACGAATCTGCGCACGCGCACGGAAAGCCAGCCTACATGGATGGTTTGAGGCAACTCCGTGGTATTGAATGTAAGGACGAAAGTGTTTGTTGCCACGAGCTCACCGTTCAGCCTCTTACTCATTCTCTGCACGTTTGTCACCCCCTGTTCCTCCAAGCCACTCAGTACGTCCTGTTCTGTCGACTCTGCGAGCTCCCAACAAGTCACAATACCAGAGGAGCTGTTCTTTGTCGGGTAGAGAGCTACTGTCACTGGTATCGAAACTAAGGCGCCTCCTTCTCCCGGGTAGGAGGGGCTTTTAGGTGACAACAGACTGCACGTTTCTTCCTCTGAAGACATGGTGACATCCAACTTAGTGGCGTTGTGCCGATAGACATGGGTCGTGGTCCCAAATTTAGACAGAGCATGGACAACCTGAAAGGGATTAATTTTCCGATCCTCATCCAGAGTGAGGACCAGGACCTTAGAAGAGGCCTTGTCCCGTGTAGGGTAGAGGAGCCAGCCTGATCTGGTCTAGTCCGCGCGGAATGTCTGACTTCCATAATATCGGTGGTGTGCGAGGGTGAACTCAAGGTGGTCTGTGCTGTGGCAGAGGTCGGGATCCGTGCAGTCTGGTTAGCGGAGGTTGAAGCTTGTAAAATGCCATGAGAGAGATATTTACCTTCGGCCCCCCGGGTTACCAGCTGTCAATAGCTGGGCCCGGGGGCTCGTACAATGCCTACGGGGGCAGGTGCGCCCGTCTCAGAGGGGCAAGAGATACTCACACAACCCCTCCGATCAGAACCCACCCACCCCCTTGACGCCATCAGCCCAGTGGGCCGACAGGGCCATGAGTCGGGACGAAGCAAATCGCGGCAGCCCTCACGCAGCGGAGACTGCGGTCCACCAGGCGCGCGCAACAGGCCGGAGTCTCGCAAATCAACGGTTTCCGAAACCCCGGCCCGCGTCGCGCCCGGCAAGAACTATCACAGTCCCCACCGCGAAAGGCGCCGCGCCACACGCCCGAAACATAATCCCCTGCCCAGCTGGACCGAGCGACAGTGCCCTTGGGCACTGCCGAGTAGCTAGGCCGCCCGCGGCATCCTACGGACGGCTTACCCCCGGTTAGATCGAGATATCTGGGCCAAAGGGGGCGTGTTGGATCCCTCGGGACTGACCCGCCCGAGGGGGACCTCAACCCCCCAGGATTCCGTCAACCTCGTCGCCGGAGCTCGAGATAGGCCTCTAGTGGGCGCCTTACACCCATAAAATGCCGAAGAAGGCAAATAACTGTGGAACCAACAACTTCAGTATAAAAGGGGACAGGAACTAAAAATGATCAACAAAATAAGAAAACAAAAACTAACAGGAGCTACATACTGGGAGGTGCAGGACAGAGCTAACCCGATCCAATACGGTTACCGACCAGGTAACAAAGGGCCCGTGAGGCAGCACTCAGCACCATCGCGGACCTCATCACCAGAGCCGCCGACGACAGACGCCGAATCTAACCGACCGAGGTCGGGAGAGGCTGCGGCCGCCGGAGGGCTAGACATGATGTGTCCGCGGCGATGCGACGACGTGGGCTCCAGGGCTGACTGGGGCCCCGGGCGCGTCACTCCCCGTTGCTCCAATCTTTACTTGCCGGACTAATCCGGCAAGTGAAGATCGGTCCCCTGAGGGGTTACAGAGCTCTAAAGTTGAAGTGAGGTGACCTTGGTTGACCTCGTCTGGTGACCTGACCTTGGGTGACCGACTTGGGGTAAAAAATTTCAGGGATGGTGCGAAAATGATGCAGTGAGAGGTGGAGCCCTCAACCGCGGTGCTGCGCCTCTTCGTTTTTCTCCTATCCCGGAAAAACCTTAGGGGGCCATCGATGGCCCCCTTCCCCGGTGGGGTGAGGGTTAAGTATGTTATGTTCTTTTTAAGTCCTCTACATGCGTTTTCTCTCTCATCTTGACCACAGATTATCCTGCTGAAATCTGTATGCTGTATGTATGTATGTATGTATATGTAGGTATGTATGCTGTATGTATGTTGCGGTATATTATCAACGGTGTCCTCCAGTTTGTACTGCCACGATGAACTGACTACCGCATCGCAGAGTGGAAAAGTAGTACCAAATTAGTTACGAGACAAAATTCATATTTTAGAATAAGACATTAAAGGGCATGTGGCACCTCTATAACGTGATTTTAGAGCACTCGAAGTTGTAGAGCATGCCGGAAAAGCCGGTACTCAATATATCATTTGTATTGGAACTCAAAATAGCCATAGAGAAAAGCTAAAAACCTACCTGAAATGTACCTCAGCAGCGGGTCACAGTTCTCAGTTGTTGGCAAGACGACATGCTGACGTCACGGTGAGTGGTCAGCCTATTGAAGCCCATTGAATATGGTAGTAGTTGCCAGATTATGACGTCATCCACAGGCAGAGGCTTATTTCTTGCCATAGAGAAGCATTGTATCTATCAAAATATTGAGGTTATTGTATATTTTTTAGAAAATTCATAGACATTTTCATGATTTTCGGCTAAAAATACCAATTGCACTAAATTCCGGGATTCGACCGAGGTGCCACATTCCCCTTAAAGGAAATATGGTACCTTGGTGCACTTTCAGACTGTGGTGGGTTTTGGGGCAATCTACATTGAACATAAATGATTTGCCCATATTTCTGCTGAAAAAAATGACTAATTTATTTTATTTCACTCAACTCTGTACACAGGCGGATCCAGGGGGCAAAGGGGGCACGTGCCCCCCGATCGACCCTCGGCGTCCCCTGAAATGGTCACGGCGCCCCCCTGAAAGGTCGATGGCGCACCCCTGAAGGCATTTCCCCAAACGGAAAAGCTCGGGGAAAAAGTATGTTTCCCCCTCCCCAAAGCGGTCGACCTCCTTTAGGCCCCGATTCCTTTTTAGTTTGGAAGCAAGATTTTGGCGCGTCAACTCTCAACTTCAAACAGAACCAGGTAAGTTCAGTGTAGATATTGAGTCTTGGATAGGAAAAGGGTATCTTGAGCCCCTATTTTTCACCCAGTGACGTTTTTTGTTTTGTTTTTGTTTGCTTTTTGCCTGAAATATCCCACATTCTACCGTTAACTCATATTGTAGCACAAATTTTTACTGCGTGATTTTTTTCCTTTTCGACTTTGGTTTGCCCCTCCCAAATCGACCGGCGAGATCCGCCTCTGGTTTCAGTTGCGTCAATAACGAATACAAATGAAATGTTATTGATTGAAAGAGGTTACCTTTAGGAACAAAATTGACATTTATTAATTTCTTCTTTTTTGCTTGATCTATTGCAACATCTTTCACGTTGCAAACTAGCCAATAAAGCAAGCTATTTACATTTGTCATCGGCAGTACTAATCCATGTTTAGCACGTGGGGTTTAAACAGGTCTGCGCAGCACGCGCGGCGGAACTTGAGCAGACTTCACTTCCCTGACACATGAAAAGCATGTCACATCCGGGGAGGACGTGGTCAGCAGGGGGTTATTTTGTCCTTTTTTCCGCGAACGGAAAGTTCTGGGACAAGTGAAATATTGATCAAGTGGTTTCCTCGGCATGCTCTATCACATGGCTATCTCATTTCAAACACAATTATGAAGGTGCCACATTCCCTTTTAGTTAGCATTTTGTATTCGTATTCTTATATTAGTGGTCTTTCTATGCTTAGCCATGTTGCTGTAGCAGCTTTTCCCTTTTAACCAATGTCCTTATATCAACTGTGATTGTGTTCTGTACCCGTATGTGCAGACAGTAAAATATATGATTACATTATGCATCCGATATCACAGAAGAGTACCATGTCCTGCTATCATTGAACACATTAAGCTAAAACTTTGTGTTTTTCCTGCAGATGGGAAAACCGATAGAAGATGCTCACTGAAAGAAGATGCTAACTGAAGCCAGGAGTTAAGGCATTGCTTCCATTTTTCATCTTCTGTCCGTATGGAGGCTGATGAACTGGAAAGGTATGGACTTGTTCAATCCTAGAATATTTTTAGCTTGCAGTATGGGCGAGTGAGGTACCTGCACATTCTGACCTGTAATGTGATATTTTTTTATTTCTCTGTCCTAGTTGGTGCTCAGGCGTACTTTGATACGGTTAGTTTTGTTTATGCTTTCTGTCAAGGAAATACTTTTTATGGACTTGCGGACTTATTTCGGTATAATATACAGAAAATCTGAAATGTAGATCGGACCAGGAAGCCATATGTTGGAAAGACGCTGGAAGACAGGCAGTGCACTGCCCCGATGTACGGATCGGCGGGCTTCTGTTACCGTCCGTGCAATTTCTTCAGGCTGGCGAGGGAGGTTGACTGCTGTTACCCGTCCGTGCGATGTCTTCATGCTGGCGGAGGAGGCTGGCTGCTGTTACCCGTCCGTGCGATGTATTCAGGCTGGCGGAGGGAGTCGGGCTGCTGTTACCCGTCCGTGCGATGTCTTCAGGCTGGCGGAGGGAGTCGGGCTGCTGTTACCCGTCCGTGCGATGTCTTCAGGCTGGCGGAGGGAGTCGGGCTGCTGTTACCCGTCCGTGCGATGTCTTCAGGCTGGCGGAGGGAGTCGGGCTGCTGTTACCCGTCCGTGCGATGTCTTCAGGCTGGCGGAGGCGGAACTGATGCGGGAGGCGCGGCGTGGCGGTGTCCGGGCTGAGTTGGCCGGAGCCCTGGCCTGGCTGCCTGGGACCGTCCCCTCCACTGACAAACGCTTCCTGTCAAACACGCTGCGGCACGCGCTCGCCTCCAACCGCGTGCGTTGGCGCCGGTCGGCGTTGGCTGCCCCTTCAGGCGCCTGTCGAGACAGCGCGGGGCCCTCAGCCGCCAGCAGGGACCGGGCAGAGCACCGGCCGCAGGACAGTGGCACGCGACGTGGCTGGAAGCTGTGCGAACATCGTCGTGATGTCGGTGCATGGAGAAGGGGAAGCAATGGAGAGCGGCGGAGCGGGAGTCGAGAGTCTGGGGGAAGCGCGAAAAGTTGCAACACTCTGATATCAACGAAAATGGGTGTTTGAACAGTCGTGGGGGCGTTGTGCAGAAACGCGTGCTGAGCGCGAGCGCCGAACTTGTGGACATGATGAGTCGCAATGACTGGGACCGTGTAGAACAGCGACCAAAGGCGATAAAATGTGAAAGCCCGGGCAGCTATGGTGACAAGCATTGGGTGACCCCACCAGTGAAACTCTTAGGATCCAGCACTGAGAGCGTTACAACCAGAGCTAACTGTCAACACTCGGGCTCTCTGAAACGGGCGGCTGCAAATGATGTCAGCTAAAAGCAGCCCGGTGTGTGTTTGGAATGTCTGTATCTGTGCTTTGAAAAGCCAGGTTGCGTAAGCCTGGGCGTTCCAACTGGAAGGATTATTAGTAGAACAGAAAAGTAAATGTATGAAACAGAAACGCTTTGATCGGGAGCAGAGGGCAAGTAAGTCAAGATGCGCTAGCAAGTTGCGGTGTAAAAGCTTGAACATGAAATTAAGTAGGATATGCTGCTAAAAACCTATTTGAAACCAACATCAACCAACTGTGTAGTTGGCTTCATGGATAGAGGTGGGACTTTTTGGAAAAAGCTGGTCCCGGCCTAGTCCTGACGAGGAAGGATGCGGTCCTGGCCTGGTCCCGGCAGCCTTTTTCCCACTTTATTGGCATTCATAGTCATTATTTTCGGATGGAATAAGAGCCAAACATATAAGCAATTTCATATCATCAGAAGGTAAAGTAATCAACATAAAGTATTAATTATAACTTCAGGAAATTACTTCCTACGATCATGAAAAACTTGCTACAATTATCTGACAATGCTCTCTGAAGGAAGGTTTGCGACTTAAACACTTAACAGGTAAGAAACTACATGTCAATCCAAATATAACCAGTTTCAACACCTCTCTTCTGTCCATCCATAAACATTGAATGAATAAACATACCAAAATCTATCAGGGAAGGCCAGGATTCAAACGCCTTCTGGCTCCTTAAGATCAAATCACCAAAGCACACTGGAAAATTTTGAAAAATAACTTTTGCACATGGCGTATGCTTAAGGGAATGAGTGTTTTTGCCGCTTGTGAAGAATCATGCGAATTCTTAAACTGGAAGAAGGACCAGAATTTTTTCTGAATAAACCCCTCTTTGCTTTAGAAAGTGTGCTCTATTCAGTCATGGATTTAATCAGAGTGGCGGTTATAAGCACAGTTGGAAACTTGAGGAACAGACCTCCTATGACGTACCGCACGGAGCAATGTAAACTTAAGGCTTTTGAAATTGTAAGCGGCATTTATATTCTAATAAATCGTTAGCCATCTCGTATTAAATTATGTCTTAAAATCAGCCCTGCAACGTATCAATTACCAATAAATATTTCACATGCCTAGTTCTCCAAAAACGAGCAACCCCCTACATTCATCCCACCACAACCAATAGGAGCACGGTTTAATGGGAAAATTGTTAATGTATGGCTTTCCAAACACGGAGGCCAGGCAAAGGGCTATGATCAGACAGAACCAGTAGCTGGAAATATATTTTTCTGGTTCGTGCAATGACCGCTTCCTTTCATTTGTAGCAAATAAAAGGTCAAAATTTCCTACACTAATATCAATATCTGCTTTTAGTGGGCAGAATCAATAAATCAGTTACAGGCAGCGCAAATGAAACAATATCACTTGTAAAAAAGATGCAACTATTTATGAATTATCGCGTGTTTTTTTACACTTTTTTACCCTGGAGCTACTTAAGCTTCTACTTGGTTGAATATTTTCTTCAAAGACAGCAATGGCGCACACCTGCTTTTTGTGTTTATTATTGGACGATGACGACAACAATGACGCGTGGTATGACGGTCGTTGAAGTGAAGAAGTAATATTAAATATTGTTAAGGAACAGTTTTTAAATTGATCAATTGACACAAATTGAAAATTTGATTGAAACACTTGAGCCGGTTCCTGAATTTTTGTTTCATTTGGGCAATTCGTTCTGATGCATTCCGGTACATATACGCAAAATAGGATTTTTCTCTTCAATTTATCGTGATTTTGACCTTGGTACCCACCAATTGTGAGTGTGTTTTGGTTGTGTCACTGAGTTGCTTATAGTCAAATGAAGGAATAGGAATTACACCTGAAAATGTTGCTTTCAGAAAATGAAATTTAGTGTGTGGGAGTGGGTCTTAGTTTAAAATAAAAAAAACATTTCCATCACAATAAATTGTGTATGATCCTGCTTGCTTCTGGTCTCGGCATTTAGCCTGTGGTTCCCGCTTTAGTTCCGCCGGACCAGATTGGGTCTCAGCACCGGGACCTCGGGACCGAGAAGTCCCACCTCTACTCAGTGGGGGAACTACGTTAGGGAAAAATGGGCAATGCCCCCTTAAACCGAAAATAGGT
Source organism: Lepas anatifera (assembly GCA_034440635.1). Taxonomy (NCBI): domain Eukaryota; kingdom Metazoa; phylum Arthropoda; class Thecostraca; family Lepadidae; genus Lepas; species Lepas anatifera. Next base: position 67,199 of record JAOTON010001518.1, read on the forward strand.
GGCAAACGTGTCTTTTTGTCCCCCCCCATCAATGAGTGTAGACAGCAGTTTTTCACAAAGCTAAAAAGTGTCACATAAGGTGATTTGTACTAGGATATGACTGTGCTGACAAAGAGAACAGAGTTATTTTGTCTGGTACACCTTCCAAAAGAAGAGGACTAGGAGAGAGAGAGAAAGGTGCTGTTTTGTTGTTTTCATTGTATCATAGGATGCGTGATGTATTCCATCGTTAATCGAATGGAAACCCTTGACACGACGTTACCATTGCGCAACTGCACACACGTGCTCCAAATTAGCCTTTTGTGTTCCAGTGTTTGCATAGTATTGCCTGATTTAAGAATCTTTGTGAACTATGAAGAGGCTTAAACAAGGGAGCTTGTGTAGCTTCGTGGAGACTAGGTGAGAAATCTGAGCGTTTTCGACTGATGATACAACCTACCTGGAGTGATTTTTCTTTCCATGCGACTGGACTCTAAGAAGAGGGCATTACTGTCACTCTACATGTCCGCACTTCGTAACGTTAAAGGGAATGGACCAGTTTGTCGAAGTTCCAGAAAGCATAGATAATCAACAAAATTGGTCTAAAAATCAGGAAACCACATTTTTTCTTCACTTCACTTTCTTCAGGTTTAGGGTCTTCTGTGCATCACAGGGGATCCAGATTAGCACAAGGGACAATATTAACTTAACGGTCCCAGCTCAGCTCAGGGGCCCCCTGGTCGGTGGATATAGGGCCTGGCCAACTCACAGGGCCCTGTTCAAGGTCACGGCTCCTAGCTCAGTTTAGGCATCCTAGAACAGTTCATGCTGCCCAAACCACCTCAGGGGCGCTCAGTTCAGCTCAAGGGGCCCATATTAGCTCGTATGGCATCAGAGACCAGTTCAGGGGCCCCCAGAAGCTCAGGGGACCTTAAAATCGACTCATAGGACCTCAACTTAGTTTAGGGGTACAGGTAAGTTTAACGGAGTTCCGGGGCAAGCTATAGTTAGAGTTTCTTGCTTGATATTACAGTTCTTGATTTCTTATCTCCGTTGTGGGGGCCCATCACTGAAAAGTGGGGGGGGCAGTGGCCCCCTGGCCCCCCGTTCCTACGCCTATGCGAGGCATGACCTCTCCATTGGAAATACATGGGAACAATGGTTTTTACGGAATAACTCAGTAACGGATGGTGATAGAGCATTGATTTTAGCTGCATTAGACTTGCCTGGGCTTTGCGGTTCTAATGATATACTTTTTATATAATTTGACTCTGACCTGAGCTCAGGTCAGGTCAAATCCTTGATTTGACCTAGCAAGGTCAGATTATATATCATTCGATTCGGCTTGCTGAGAGGATTCATATCGTGCAAGTCGTTTTGCTCTATCTTTACTTGTTCAGATGTAATGGCCGAAAAACTGAATTTACATGTTATCCCTATGACGACATGTTTTGACCTCTCGTGACCTTGAATGTGACCTGACAAAAAATGGTACAAATGTTTTCGATGGAGAAGTGAATGGGCAGCCCAACGCCGTTTTCCGTTTTTCGCTACCTACCGTGGTTCTCGAGATCTTAGGGGGCGGGTACCCGCCCCCCCGTCAATGCGAAGGTGGCTCAGACCCCCGTCAATGTGCGTGTTAAGACCCATGTTGTCAATATCTGCCTGTAAGCACTGACCTTACATCCAATTTATTATCAAACACTGTTGATTCCAACTTCAAACAATTTCTTTATCATTAAGTAAAATCCGATTTAGTCAGAAGGTACACCTTAGGTATGAAAGTATGATTTTATGACTTTATATGCATTTTTCAATAACAGACACATACCCAATTAATTATAGGTGAAGTCCATGGAAGGTAAAACATGCAATAACCAATCGCCACTCCTAAAGACGTGCTAAAAACCATTTTAGAACAAAACAAGCACAGCTAATCAAATTGTGTCACTGACTTGGAATAGCTTCTTAAGGTGTCGGAGACGAGAGGTTTACGGGATGAGATGTATGTAAGATATGCACTTATTTGCCACTAAAGAGTCGCAGCCCCCACCGATTAACCGCCCGTCGCAAACACTTCACAAATACTCAATTTGAGCGCGAATTATTGGTTAGACGCGTGCGGCGTCGGCGCACGCGGCCGAAATTGTTCGATGCTTTGACCAACCTGCAACGATTTGGGGACGAATGGGTGTTTGCGTCGACGCACTCATTAACAGGTTATAGCGAGAGTGCGTGACCTTGGAGCCAGGAAAGGCTAGTCAGGCTCAGGGGTGTAATTTTCTATATCTTTGGGGGTGCCTGAGCACCCCCAATCCTAATTTGAGCACCCCCAATCATGTGTTTAGCATCCCCAATACATGTGCCGCCCCTGGCTTATCAGTGCTGGCCTGAACAGTGTCACCCTGAACTATCAGTGACCTGTTCAGTGCCCTGAACTATCTCCCCACTGCCGCCCTGATTCGTGCCGCCCTGGCAATATTTTGGCGTCCCGGGTTCATTACATCCACCCTGATTGTTTCCACCTCTAGCACATCAATGCCGCCTGGCTTATCACTTTCCCCTTATTTGTGACGCAACATCACCGCCGCCCCCGCCTGATCAGTGCCGCCAACACTTCCGCCCTCTCCTCCGGATGATTACTGCCGCCTTTGGTTCATTACTGATCAGCTGGCTGATCACTGTCGCCCCTGGTTCATTAACTTCCGCCCCTGGCTGATCACTGCCGCCCCTGGCTAATCACTGCCGCCCCCTGACTGATCACTGTCGCCCCCAGGTAGGTACTGCCGCCCCTGACTTATAAATGCCGCCCCCTGACTGATAAATGCCGCCCCCTGACTGATAAATGCCGCACCCTGACTGATAACTGCCGCCCCCTGGCTGATAACTGCCGCCCATGGCTGACCACTTCCACTCCTGGCTGATCACTGCCGCCCCTGGTTCATCACTGACGTCTCCTGGGACAGTCCTGGGGATATCTGGGTAGTGAGAGTTCTGGGGAGCATCCTTCTGCGGATATCACTAGCATCATGCCATATCTGAGGAGCGTTGGTTTTAATACCATATATTATTCCTAGTAGTCTTTCAGATTTTCCATAACATCAATTTACCTAGTCACCTTGTCGCTGACCTTAGTATGTCGTGGGGAATTGTCTATGCCATTTTTTAATATTTATGTTTCATTTTATTTTATTTATTTTTTATGTGTTTTATATAATCATCTGATACAATTTTCACAACCTAACCTGTTTTGCCACCTGAGTTGTTGAAGCTCGTGTGGAAATGCTCTATTTACGTATTTTATTTAGTGATATGGGCGCCGTAAGACCCTAGATGTCGGCGCGCCTAAACCCGCGCCCCACCGGGGGTCCGGCGCCACCTTTGCCCCACCGGGGGCCACCGATGGCCCCCCTCTAACTCCGAAAATATGGGGGCTAGCGCAAATCTGCAAAGTGCAGTAGAAAGATTGCGTGAATTCAGTAAGAAATTACTTCGCATGTTTAAGCGCTCAGGTCAATGGTTTGACCTCCAGAGGTCAAGTTAGGTCACAATAGGCGATTTTCACTCAAATATGCAATGCTTAAGAAAACTGGACATAACTCTTATGCCATTAGTGCTATTGAGATCTGGTACAGTACATTTGGTAGGGAATGGGCAGACCTTTTTTTGCTATGTGGATCAAAATTTCGCTTAATTAGGTCAAAATTTATTGTCAAAATACTGTTTTGACCCCCGGTGACCTTACATGACCTTGGAGAAGTCAATAGGGAAATATGGTCCCTGGGATCTGTTAAAGGGTGTCCAAAAACGCTGTTCTGAGCAAGCTGAGCATTTGCAATCGTTTTTGTGACTTTTAGAGCATAAGACAGGTTCTCCCAATGCCTTTTCAATGGGAGAGGTCACCTCGTGACCTGACCTCAGGTCACGAAATCGAAAGATCCCGGATATACACCTTGTAGACCCTGGAAGGGTTATCAAGTGTAGGAAGTTTCAAATCGATCGACTAAGAAATGTAGCTCTTATAGAGGTCCAAAGTTGAAGTGAGGTGACCTTGGTTGACCTCGCCTGGTGACCTGACCTTGGGTGACCCGGGGAAATTTTTTTAGGGATGGTGGGAAAATGATGGGGGAGAGATAGAGCCCTTAACCGCGGCACTGCGTCTGGTCGTTTGTCTTCTATCCCGAAAAAACCTTAGGGAGCCATCGATGCCCCCGGTGGGGCGAGGGTTAAAACCCCAAATATGATAATGGACCGTCTCCCTGGCTGATCACTGCCGACCTAACTTATGCCGCCTCTGGCTCATCAATGCTGTCCCCGGCATATTTAGACCCGAATGCGCATCGCCCCGACTCATCGCTGCCGCCCCTGGTTCGTCACTGCCGCCCTCTGGCTGATCACTGTCTCCCCTGGTTCATCAATGCTCCCCTGATTAATCATTGCTTCCCTGATTCATGCTTCCCCTGGCCAGTGGCGGATCTGGCCGGTTGGTTGGGGAGGGGTAAACCAAAGTAAAAAAAACGTCGCGCAGTGAAACATTGCGTTACAATATGCCTTTTCGGTAGGATTTTGGGAACTGGAAACGAAAAGCAAAAAAAGCCACGGGGTGAAACATATGGACTCAAGATACTTTTTTCCTATCCAAGCCCCAATATTTACTCTGAACTTCACTAATTCTGTTTGAAGTTGAGAGTTGAAGCCCCAAAATCTTGCTTACAAGCTAAAAGAAGTCGGGGAAAAAGGAGGTCGATCGCTTTGGGGGGGGCAAAAACATAGTTTTGCCCCGAGCTTTTCCGTTTGGGGGAAAATTGCCTTTTTTGCCCCCCCTGGATCCGCCACTGTTCCTGGCTAATCAATGCTGTCACCGTTTTTTATTAACCCATATATGAGCGGTGCGTGGTTAGACACTTCTTCCCTCAAATACTCACTGCCGCCCCCGGCTGATCACTGCCGCCCCTGGTTTATCACTGCCGAGGAGACCAATCCAGTCATGGCTCCCAAAACCGGTCAAACTTAGTTCCTGCTGTCAGCTCAGTTTTGTCAGCAGGAATCTCTAACACCCTTCCAGAAAGCAAACAGCAGCCCACCATCGTCTAATCGTTATCTGTTCGCCTATTGGAGGAATTCCCCAAACCGAGTAAATGGTAGACTGCTGCTGCCGTGCTTGTACTGTTGTAGTGTCAGCTAGGGGTGAAATTTTCTATCTCCTTGGGGTGTGCGAGCACCCTCAATCATAATTTGAGCCAGGCCATTTTTTAACATGTTAACTGGGGGCCAATTGCCCCCCCAGTCGACCGAAATGCCCCCCCCCAGTGCCGGTAAATTGGCCCCCAGTGAAATAGACAAGAAGTACTTATAACTGAATAAGCGCAAACTCACCTAACGAAAATAAGACAAAACACCACCCAATAATAATAATTTTGTTTTATTGCTCGTCCCAAATTGGCAATCCACAAAAACTGTTCAAAAACTACCATCAGTAGCTGTCCACTCATCGTGCAAAAACGAAACAAAGCAAGTAGTTACGGGAAATCCCGGCTAAGTAACCACAGGATAAATTTAACTAACCACAACGCTGGAGATAGCCTACAACCAACCAAACATCGATTTCTATACAACCAGAAGCCCCTGCCCCAGCCAGTACCGTGGCATTGCCTGTGTTTTGTTTTTGTACGCCCGTTTTTAAGCGCTCTTTTTCGGGTGTTTCGGTAAGAATTTCCTGTTTTTTGGTCTTCCGGCCAACATTGGTCTGCTTCCATCGTCCGGTCTCTGGCAAAGGCCGAACGATTTTAGAGATGACCGGCCCCTGACCAGTCCCCGATGGGCCAGGCTGCTCAGCATCCAGATGGCCAGAACGACCCATGGACCTAACTACTGCATTGGTGTAGTAAATAACCAATTTTTTTACTTGTAATACTGTTATATTTGATCCTAAGGAAAGTATTAGAATTGCCCCCTTCGCACCACGCCACCTCAAAAAACATCCACTAAACGATTTAATGCAAGAGGCACTCTACTATGCTCATTTTGTAGCTACTTTAGTCTTCTTTACAGCACCTTCAAGCTGTTCAGGCTGTAACTTATCACATCCGCCAATAAGCTGAACATTTTTCAAAATTGAAAAAACACCGTAAAGAACACTTGCTAGCAAACTTTGCCCGAATTACCAACCGCACCGAGTCAAATTTAAAAAAAAGGCGTCAATTGACTGCGCATTTCCGGTGTTACGGCTGATCTATCGGTTAATTTGGAATTCTGGCCACTGTTACAATTGCTCCGTGTTACATCTGACCCCAGTCTAAGTTGTTACTTAGCTTTTCTCATCGATTCCTTGAATTGGAAAATTGGGAGAAACTATATATTCGGCAGAATCATCAAACTGGCTCCCAAGAAACACTTCCAACAGGGAAAAAGTTGGCGACGCCACACGACCCTGACAGTTGGGGCGTCGATAAATCCCAAAAATAATTAAGTGGTTTTTGCACAACATTCACTATATGATTTTGACAGCAACAGCCCCACAACATAGTAAGTATGTACATAAAAATTGCCTCGATTTAGATTATAAACCATCTGTGTTTGATACTGAAGGAATTTACTTGCCTTGCGAAACTCATAAAGAAAAATAAGAAATAGTTTATTTATTTGACATACATTGCGACAGCTTCAGGGCTGCCAGGCCGGCCATTTTCTGGCAAAATTTCTCGAATTCAGCTTTTTTGTCGTTTTTGGCCCGGTGATGTTTTCGGTTGGCCCTTTCTTGGAATCTGGCCTTTTGGCCCTTTTTCTGGGCCCTGGGACCCAAGCTATTTTTGCTTTGATCATTGCATAAATATGGCTCCTTTTGGCCTTCTCCGTTCTTGAATAAGATGTTTTGACACCAAAAAGGAACATAGCAGCAGAAAAAGTGTTATGGCGGTGGGAAGGACGATCCACAAGAGTGACAGCCACCGAAAATTGGACGCGAAGGGTGCGATACTATAGACACCCTTTGGGTGCAAAGTTAATGCCAAAGTGCGCCCTCTGAGGCTACACCCTCCCCCCCACTTACTAAAATCATACATTTCCCACTTTTCAAGAGCAAGAAATTCACACGTGAAAAAAACAGAAAAATTATTAAATGTTAGCGGGAAATGGTGCGGCCAAGATAATTGATGGTGCTGAATTAGTTCGTAACAGCGATACGAGTCGACTTTCTGTGGGTTTATGACTACTGTTAGGGGTTGTTTTACCCTCAAGTCTGGCTTTTTTGGCATATTTGATTTACTTACTTGGTAATTTCTGTTAAAACAAATTTTGAACCCTTCTTGTTGCTGTTTCTAACTCGGATTTGGCCTTTTGTCGCCGAAAAAACTAGCAGCCCTGGGCAGAATCTATGATTTATAGAATTTGAAAAAATTGGAAACTGATTTTGTATTACTAAGGCGTCTATTAACGCGCCCTACCCCTCCAAAAATGGGGCCTTGATTCCCTGAAAAGACTGATATGGCCAGCACAAGAAATGCCCCCCACTGATATTTCCTTAAAAAATGCCCTGATTGAGCACCCCCAATACATGTGTCGCCCCCCGCTCAGCATTGCTGCCCCGATTCATGCCGCCTTCGTCTTACCACTGTGATTCATGCCGCCCCCGGTTCATCACTATCACCCTGATTTATGCCACCATGGTTCATCACTGCCGCCTCCTGCCTATCACTGCCACCGTGATTCGTGCCAGCCCCTGACTTATCACTACCTCCCTGATTCAAACAGCACCCGGCTCACCTCTGCTGCCAGTGGCTCATCAGTGTTATCCCTGGCTTATCACTGCCACCCTGTTTCATGCGGGCCCCCAGCTCATCACTACCGCCTCGGCTAATGAATGCCGCCTCTGGCTCATCACTTCCGCTCTAATTAGTGCGACCCTGGGCTCATGACTGCCACCCCTAGCTCAAGGACGGCGGATTCCATTTTCCGGCGGGTGTGCAAGATTTTCGAGAAGGGGCGCCTTCCTCCCCAGGGGACGCCTTTGATTCCCAAGGCGTCCCCTCAGGGTTCGCCCACCCAGGGGAGGGGGAAGGGGGACGCCGACATCATCTTCCTGTGTTGAGTGAATGATTTGGGCGTATTTGCTCTCCATGGACGGTTTTGATGACAAGGGGCACCATTCATATGTGAAACTGTTTTATTTCGCACAGAGGGCCCTACCTCTTCAGATAGGCGGTGTTTAGGCCTGATTTTCTTTTGGCTGGCAGGGGCGCCGCCAAAATTCGGTGGCGCCTTCCCGGAGCAAGCCAAAACCAACTGCACACCCTGACCCCCTAAATCTGCTGTCCCTGCCCCAGCTTATCTCTTCCCCCCTGATTCGTGCTACCCGTAGTTTATAACTACTACCTACGGCTCACCATTACCGGCCTCGGCTTTTTCCCTTTGCTTTGATTCGTGCAGCCCCAGCTAATTAATAACGCCCCTCCCCTACTTCTCACTTCCGCCCTGATTCGTGCTGCCCCTTGTCCACAACTGTCGCCCCTGAGCCGTCACTGCCGCCCACGCCTTATCACTTCCCCTCTGATTCGCGCCGCTCCTAGTTCATAGCTATTGCCCCTGGCTCATCACTGCCGCCCTCGACTTATGACTGCTCTGTTCTTTGCCGCCCCGGCCAATCACTGTCGCCCCCAGCTTATGACCTCCATCCTTATTTATGTCGTTCTTAGTCCATGACTCCATAACTGATTCTCACCGCCCCTGCGTGTTAGGGTAAAAAATAAAGGCCGTCAGGGCAAAAATAAAGAGCATTCACGGGTACAGTAGAGTTACCATATCTATTACTATTTACAGAACAATATGCACGCTATTTGAAGTGTTTTTGTTCTCTTTTCATGTAGTGATTAAGCCCTTTGCTTTCATTTCAACTTCCACCCACTCTGCCATTCCGAAGGTAAAATTTAACCCCGCAAAACTTATATACTTCAATTGTGGATAGATTTAAAACTCAGATGAGATTCTTTTAAGACGTGTATGTAGCTTTGGGATGTCACCTAAAAAGCAAACATTTTTGGGAAAAGCTGTAGAATACCTGCCAAACATTAAAATAGAATGTCCCCTGTGCTATAAAAGGCGCACAAAAGTGATGCATAACATATTTAGTGCAATAAAAGGGTGCCACCCCCGCAACGCTGCCGCCCCTATGGGGTGCCGCCCCCCACCGGCTGAGCACCCCCAAAAATTTGGGGAAAATTACACCCCTAGTCAGGCTGGAGGCTGATTAGTGCCTGACTCAATTCTGACTAGCGTCTTTCGATCCTGACTAGTGTTTGCTAATGGAGCCGTGGGTCATGATAATGTAGGAACTTATTCTAGACAAAGTCTTCCTCGTTTCAAAATAATTGCACTGTGCTTAAGATATTGTTTCAAAGTATTACTCGCATGCTTTCGTCAACATAATATTTTGCGCTGGTGAATTTTTCTTTCAGTGAGGAGGTGAAATCGGCAGTTCGAAAAGGGCGCAGAAAATAGGTAGCGATGGTCAGCACTTTAGCGAGTCAATATGGTGGGCTTACCCGAGTTAGCTATTGGCCAGAGTACGAAGGCACGGCACACTGAAAAACGTCCGCTCTGGTTCGCGTGAGCTGGACGGCATGATGACTGCGGCCCTGCGCAGAAGTATTCTCAGAAAGATGAGATGCGGGCATGATAAGCACTAAGGGAAGCTTTGAGGCTGTAACGCGATGGGCTGTCACGTGAAGTCCAAGCTTTGGTGTGCCTTGGCAATCTATAGTAGCAACATGCTGAACGACGACTGATGAACACAGTCTTAAAGGGAATGTGGCACCTTGATCGAATCCTGGAATTTAGTGAAATTAGGCGTACTGTTAGCCAAAAAATAATGAAACCACTCATGATTTCTCTGAAAAATGTTCAATAAGCTCCATATTTTGTTTTTTTACAAATACTCCTCTAGAAAAATAAATAAATATCTGCCTGTGGATGATGTCATGATCTGGCAACCACTACCATACTTGAAACGCTTCAAGGGCTTCGATTGGCTGATGCTCATCGTGACGTCAGCATATGTCGTCACACCAGCAGCTCACAACAATGGCAGCCCGGCGAGGGGCTGATGAGGGGGCTGGTGTAAGGTAGGTTTTAGTTTTTTCTACGGAAATATCGAGGTCAAACACAAATGATACATGGAGTACCGGGTTTCCTACTTGCTTTACAACTTGGCTATCTCAGTTAAAATCACGTTATGAAGGTGCCACATTCCCTTTAAGTGGTTATGAGTCGCATGTTCAATTGCACCTTTCAAGGTATGTGTTGCTTATTTTTGGGGTTATGGTGGAATGTTTTTGGAAAAAAATGAGGTACCGTGAAATAGGTTGTTTAGGTTTGAAACTATTTTCGGGTGTTGTCTTTGGAAAGAGGGATCAAACTGAGAGAAGTCACCCTTTACTATAATTTTCACAACTGAATGGGCAGTCCTCAATATTGTTTTTTGTGGGGGAGGGGAAGGAGGTGAACCCAGTTCTTTATCACACTAATTAGGTTAAGCTGGGGTTTGATTAAAAAAGAGACTGCCTCTCGCCATAGTGCTGGCACCGCTGCTACTGCTGTTTCTGAACAAAGGCGTATGTTTTCTATCGCTCTGCCTGCCGTTTGGTCGCAGACTTTGTTCGAATACTGCTGACGCACACATGTGCAGGGGCGCAGCCAGAGCTTTCGTATGGGGGGGCACACCAACTTTGAGGGGCACCCCGGGGAAAAAAGGGCACTTTTTGACGTAACCTAAAAAACTTACTATATCTTTGTTTATATAATTTTTGGGCATCTTTGGTTCAATAAAAATGCAAAGAAATCATTGACGGAGAAGGAAAACTCGATTAAAACCGAAAAAAGGAACGAAATATCACCAAAATGTCATGGAAGTAGCCAAAACACTACTTTTTTGGATAGATTTAAGGGCAGCCAACTCATGCAAGTACTTAACATCAGAGAAATCAGCGGAGCATGTGATATCTGTTACAATGTGCAGGTTAAGGCATATTGGAGTCGAAAATTTTCTGTTATGCCCACTGGTTTTGTCGCGACGAGTGAGCCCTAGCTGAATGCGGATTAAGTTCCTTGCCTCCCACAATCGCCGTGGGACGAGGAGTAGTATAGTGTCTTTGGAAGAACACATTTTTGCTGCCGGAAAAATTTGGGAGATACATTTTGAACACGTTTATTAAGTTCCATATTCGCAAGGCTCGGTCCCAGTTAAGAGTAAATAAAAGGTGAACAGGCCGGTGGTTTGGATGGGGATGGTGTGACAGGGCTGAAAATTGTGAAAACTATTTCTTCATCTAAATTAATTAGTAGAAATCCTGGTTTAGGGGACTGTGCTCTGAGCTCAGGGGCACATGCCTTTTTATCATCCCTTCCCAGAATCCACCAGTATAATAAGCAATTTATATAACCAGGGGTGCCTAGGTATCACAAGCCGTTTTAGAGATTCCTCATTCCCCGTTAGCTCCGTTTTACAAGGGGAGTTTCCATTGGGTTCTTATTCCCAATCTATTCAAGACCAGCTCTGGGGCCCCCAAGTGTGGATCAGAGGCCTCCAGAGCAACTTCCCCCATCCCCCCAGATGTGCCTCCAGGGAATAGACTAGCTCAGTGACCCCGCCCCAAGATGATGGGAGTTGGCCTTGTGTTCTTATTATCTATCTATTCAAGATCATCTCAGGGGTCCCTGATGTAGATCAGGGCCACAGAGCAGCTCATGCTTCACCCAGGGACTAGACTAGCTCATTGGTCCCAGAGATGAGGTCATCAGACTAGCTCAATGGGCCACAGATAGACTCATGGGGCCTTAAACCAGTTCAAGAAGCCCCAGAACAGTTTAAGGCGCCAGATCACTTCAGGGGGCCTCAAGCCAACTTAAGGGGCTCTCACAAGCTCAGCGCACGGACCAGCTCAGGGTACCCTCAAAACCTAGATCCGCTCTTGGGCCCCAGATCAGCTCTTGGGGCCCCAGATCAGTTCAGGGGCCTCAAGTCAGGTCACGGGGCAAGATCAAGTCAGGGGCACTAATTCAGCTCAGGAATCCCTCACCAGCTCGGGGCCCAAGCAGTTCAAAAGCCCCAGAGCTGCTCAGGGGACACCAGATCGGCCCATAGGGCACCAGATCAGCCTAGGGGACAAACAATCAAATCAGTGGTCCCCGACCAGCTCGGGGCCCAGATCAGTTCGGGAATACCAGATCAAGTCAGGAGGCACTTAATCAGCTCAGGAGCCCCATACCATCTCAGGGACCCTCACCAACCCCTGTGGGCCCAGCTCAGCTCAAGGCCTGGGAGCTGCTCAGGAAATCACGTAATTAACCTAGGAGGCCCGGGTCAGCTTAAAGGGCATAATATTATCCATGGGGCACCAGACTAGCTCAGAGGGAATAAGATGGGCCCAGGAGACACACTGATGACTCAGCAGGCTCCAGATTGACTCAGGGGGCATTAGTTAAGTTCAGGAGGCAGTATATCTGCTCAGGGTGCACCAGATCGATCAGCACAGGGGGCATGTTCAAGTCAGGGGCACTAAATCAGCTCAGGGATCCCTCACCAGCTCCGGGCCCAATCAGTTCAAAAGCCCCAGAGCTGCTCAGGGGACAACAGATGCCCATAGGGCACCAGATCAGCTCCGGCGACAAACAATCAGATCAGTGGTCCCCGACCAGCTTGGGAATACCAGATCAAGTCAGGAGGCACTTAATCAGCTCATAAGCCCATACCATCTCAGGGGCCCTCATCAGCCTCTGTGGGCCCAGCTCAGCTCAGGGCTTTAGATCTGCTCATGAAATCACGTAAGGAGGCCCAGATCAGCTGAAAGGGCACCAGATTTCTCAGGGGGGCATCATATGGGCTCAGGAGGCACCAGATCGACTAAGGGGCATTAGTGCGGCTCAGGTGGCACCAGATCGATCCGCTCGGGGTCCAGATCAGCTCCCAGCCCCCCAGACTATGGCAGGAGCCTAAATCAGCTCAGGGAGCAACATAACAGCTCAGGGGACACAAGGTGGACTCAGGACCCACCAAACCAGCTCAGGGGGGGGACCAGACCATCTAAGGAGACATCAATAATCAGTTGAGGGGGCACCTAATCAGCTGAAGAGGCACCATATTGACTTAGGATACAGAATAAACTTGGGGAGGCATGATATCAGCTCGGGGGCCCGAATCAGCTCAAGGGGCACTAAATCAGCTATCAGGGCACCAAACAAGCTCGGAAGCATTAGACTAACTCAGAGAGCATTATATAGGTTCAGGAGGCACAATTATTTGCTCAGTGGGGCACTCGATTGACTCAGGGGCACCAGATCAGCTTAGAGGGCAAGTAATCAGCTCAAGGGGCCACGAGATGAGCTCAAGGAGCACCAGATTGGCTTCACCCGTACGATTATTGGCGACGATGATGCAATAGGTAGACACATACTAGGTGCCCATACTCTTCCCGGGTGCTTGGAAAGGCGACAAAATGCCCTAGCTGACCGAGAAAGGTATAAAGTTGGCCAAAAATAGTTTCAATCGCTACATGCAGTCCAGTTAAATCTAGGTTCAACGGCTAGGGCTCTAAATTTCGAGCGGCACGGCCCAAATTGGGTACACCACCTGGCAATCAAAAGGGCACCCTGGCAGTGATGGGGGCACGTGCCCCCTGTGCCTTCCTGGCTGCACCCCTGGACAGTAGATCAACTCCGGGAGGCATTAAATAAGTTCAGGGGGCCCGGATCAGCTCAAGGGGCAATAAAACAGCTAATCGGGCAGCAGGCAAGCTCGGAGGCATCAGACTAACTTAGAGAGCATTACAGGTTCAGAAGGCACAATTATTTATTCAGGGGAGGGGGGCACCAGATTGACTACGAGGGCATCAGATCAGCTCAGAAGGCACATGATCATCTCCAGGGGGCACCAGATGAGCTCCACCCGTACGATTATTGGCGACGATGAGGCATTATCTGGAAACGGATTACGTGCCTATACTCTTCCCGGGTGCTTGGAAAGGCGACAGAATGCTTTAGCTGACCAAAAAGGCACTTAATTGTTAAACAATAGTTGAAATCGCTAAATGTGGCCTAGTTCCATCTAGGTTCAACGGCGTAGGGCACTAAATTTCGAGCGGCACGGCCCAAAGGGGGTACACCACCTGGCAATCAAAAGGGCACCCGGCACCGATGGGGGCACGTGCCCCCTGTGACCCCTGGCTGCGGCCCTGGACAGTAGATAAACTACGGGAGGCATTAGATAAGTTCAGGGGGCCCGGATCAGCTCAAGGGGCACTAAAACAGCTAATAGGGCACTAGGCAAGCTCGGAGGCATCAGACTAACTCAGAGAGCATTATATAGATTCAGAAGGCACAATTATTTTCTCAGGGGGGGGCACCAGATTGACTACGAGGGCATCAGATCAGCTCAGAAGGCACATGATCAGTTCCAGGGTTCAAGACCAGCGCTCAGGGGCACCAGATGAGCTCAAGGGGCACCAGTTTAGCTCTGCCCATACGATTATTGGCGACGATGAGGCATTATTTGGAAACGGATTACGTGCCTATACTCTTCCTGGGTGCTTGGAAAGGCGACAGAATGCCCTAACTGACCAAAAAGGCACTTAATTGTCAAACAATAGTTCAAATCGCTAAATGTAGTCTAGTTCCATCTAGGCTCAACGACGTAGGGCACTAAATTTCGAGCGGCACGGCCAAAAAAGGGCACACAACCTGGCAATCAAAAGGGCACCCCGGCACCGATGGGGGGCACGTGCCCCTGTGCCCCCCCTGGCTGCGCCACTGCACATGTGTGTTGCGAAGATGCGCAAAAAGCTAACTGGTGATTCATTTCTGATCCCGTAATGTGTCAGTATTTGAGTTATCGATCGCCAATTTAAAGCTGACTTCTTCGGGGTGTTCTATTCGGAGGTAGGCATGAATAAATTAGATATACTTGGTCGAAGAAACAAGGTGTATAGGGCAGACTGGGGTCAAATGTAACACGGGGCAATTGTAACTCTGGCCATATTGTCTAAACTAATCTATTGGCCTCGGTCATCGAAATTTTTGGCACCTGGCGGATTTTTTTAGAAACGCCAGGAGAGGGACTGGTGGGGTTGCGTCATATCCAGTGCGTTTTAAACGCCATTTGTAATTTCAGTCGTGAAATCGTTGTGAAAGCGTGGGGTTGTTATACTTTAGGTGGACGTGAATATTGAAGACTTTGGCGTTATTTCCTTGTTGGTTATAATCTTGGAAAGTTCAAAGAAAAAGGAGGAGAGACGAAGAACCATTACAGGCAATCAAAACTTCTCCGTTCCTCAATGTGTATCCGTCCGAAGTGTCCAAGTCCCATCTTTCACAAGTTTCCTCAGGATAAGGTGCTGTCCAAGCACTGGAAGTTGAAACTGAGAATTGGGAAGAAGATAGGCTCAAGCGCTGCTGTCTGTAGCAGACATTTTCATAGGCGGATCCAGGATTGCCGATCATGGGGGCACCTTCCCGGGGGGCGCCATCCGGACCAGGGGGGCACCACTTATGACCGAAAAAAGCTATCAGGTGGGCGGGTCACACAAAACCCGGCACTCCATGTATAATTTGTCTTGGAGCTCGATATTTCCGTAGAAAAAAACTAAAACCTACCTGACACCAGCCCCCTCATCAGCCCCTCGCCGGGCGGCCATTGTTGTGAGCTGCTGGTGTGACGACATATGCTGACGTCACGATGAGCATCAGCCAATTGAAGCCCTTGAAGCCTTTCAAGTATGGTAGTGGTTGCCAGATCATGACATCATCCACAGACAGATATTTATTTACTTTCCTAGAGGTGTATTTTTATAAACAAAATATTGAGCTTATTGAAAATTTTCAGAGAAATCATGAGTGGTTTCATTATTTTTGGCTAAAAGTTCGCCTAATTTCACTAAATTCCAGGATTCAACCAAGATGCCACATTCCCTTTAAAGCGAAAGCATTAAAAGCAAACAAAACAAACTTTGATCTGAGCAAGGTGAATCTTCTCTTCTTCAGAAGGAGCCTTAGACCAATCGCGATTACCTCCTGAAATATAGTGTTCAGTGATATACGCCATAACATAGTTGTGTAGCTTCTTCATAGTTAGGCTCCTTCATAGTTTTGTTTAATTCAGATTGCTTCCAACCAAAGTCTTCGATGACAAGACACGATTATCTTGTTTAATTCAGACTGCTTCCAACCAAAGTCTTCGATGACAAGACACGATTATCATTGGTTGTGGTTGTTTTCTTGTTTTCCCCTTTCAAGGTCAGGTATGTGTCGGTTTCAGCTAGATGAATCTATAGTTGAGATTTAGTTGCGATTGAAGACTACCTAAAGGGGTTTCGAGGCTTGCCGTCAGCTGCTTACAATGGGTAAGGCGTCATGGCTTTTGTTTTACTTTAAGCAGCTGCACCGTCATCTAGCTAATGTTTGAAGGTGATAAAAAACAGAGTGTATTGTCGTTTTTGGCATGAAAACGAGAGGCGGTGTTGACTGTGGTTTGGGAGCCTTCGATTATGAAGCGTTATCGGAAACCTAGTCGGATTGAGGGTGGGCTACATCGGCTTCGCGTCCGTGTGACTGTTTTATTTAAGCCTGGTCGGTCACCGAGGTGAAGCGATTGACAATACTTCCGTAAATTATTGTTTAATCGCTGCACCGATAGACGTTGCCGTTTCTACGCGATCTGAGACCGATCACTTTTTGTTGGGAAATCCGGATAGCTTGCTGCAAAGGCAACATAGTTAGTACGACATATGGTGTCGTTCAGTGCATAAGGCGGCTTGATGGATCTCAAGGATTCGTCGGAAACCTCGTCCTGGAAAACATTCAGGGTTGTGCCATTAGATGTATCTAAACTGTGGGAAAATGTGGGTGTAACGATCCATGATGTTCAGTATCCAGCCTGGTGAATAGAAAACAGAATGTTACGGCAAATACTAAACAACCAACAAGACTCCAAAGTAGACCTGGAGAGAATAAAAAGCACCAGACGAAATTCATTCAGCACCTTTTGAACACTACCAAGTACAACTGTAACACATCGTCAGGAGGCATATGATCGCTGAACAGCCGAGCTCCAAAGGAGGAGGAAACATTTTTAACGATTAGCCCAGCAAGAGCAAGCTCAGTCTGGAGGTCTAGGATTGGACTTCAAGCCCCCCCCAACAGGCCCGAATTAGGGTGCCAAGAGGCACTCTACCGGCAACAGCGTGGATCCCCGCGGGCAGTCTCCTATCCCAACTTCGAACAGCACTCGACGGGGACTCTATCGCCGACCCAAATCAAAAGTTTAGGATAATATCCGGTCCATCACATTTGGCACCGCCACTTCCACAACGGGGATCGCCCGTGGAACACTCACAATAATGTTTGCCTGCAGTTTCACATTGATGTCAGAAGAGGGAAGTTCTACCAGCACCACCAAAGCCGGCCTTCTACCGCGGTGATTACTCAAGAATGAGGGAGCTAGCCAATGCTGTTAATTGGAAAGCACAGGAAATGGGATTGGAGAGAAATCTCCTACTTCTCACTAAGATCAAAAAACTTACAGATGAGTGTGTGCCCTACGTAAGAAATGGGGCATCTGCTTCACTGGGGAAGCCTTAAGCCAAATGAAATACAAGCAAAAGTCATGGAACAGGTACACTAGAGATTCCACAGCTAGAGATAAGCAGACAGCCTGGGAGGAATTTCAGAAAAGTGCAATGACCTTCTCTGGTTGACAAGACGATTAAGGAAGGCTTACCAGAGGAAAGTGGCTGCCGAGGCCAAAGAAAACTCCAAAATATTTTGGTCATATGCTCATTCTTAGACCAAGTTGAGACCGAAGATAGAGGATCTTCAGAAATCGGATGGAACTGTTGCAACTAATGATGCGGAAAAAGCTGAGGTTTTGATATCATTCTTTTCTGAGGGTGTTTACCGTGAGGACAGTAGAAACCATGTGCGCTATCTCCAAAGGCAAGTGGAGGAAAATATTCTAGAATATATACGCATAACGCCAGCCACGGTAGAGTCCAAGCTGAAAAACTTGAAGACGTCATCATCACCTAGCCCAGATGGCATCCATCCACGCGTACTTCGAGAACTTGCAACTACCTTGAGCCACCCCCTGTGCTTCATCTTTAAGGAATCGCCCATGGAATGCACCAAGGGACTGAAAGATAGCGAAAGTGATCCTATTTTACCAAAAAAGGAGGGCAGCCTACCATTCAACTACGGGAATGTAAGTATGACATCTGTGCTATCCAAGGTCCTCGAATCTTTGACCAGAGACAATCTTTTGCTCCATATGATCGGATCAAGGGTGCTTCATGAGGCTCCACATGGGTTTGTGCCAAAGCAGTCGTGCACAACCCAGCTGCTCTGTTCATTAGACAGTTGGAGCAAGGACCTTGAAGAGGGAGTGCCAGTCGATGTAGCCTATCTCGATTTTTCTAAGGCATTCGACTCAGTGCCTCACAAATAACTGATGCAGAAGCTAAGCGATATTGGTGTTAGAGGTCAGGTCCTCCAATGGATTGGGTCCTTCTTATCAGGCAGATCAGGCAGAGTGCGGGTCAACACTGCTGTTTCTGAGTGGAGTCCCGTGACGAGTGGGATACCACAAGGTTCAGTCCCAGGACCAACGCTCTTCATTCTCTTTGTGAAAGACCTGCCCGAAGGACTATCATCTGATGTCAAAATGTTTGATGACGACACCAAGTTGTACAGCCCTGTGGCCAAACATGACGATCAGATTCACTTCCAGAATGACTTAGGCAAGCTGAAGCTATGGTTGCAAGAGTGGCTCCTTTCTTTCAATGTCTCCAAGTGAGGTCTGCACCACCAAAATACGTCAAATCTCCAGATGCAGTATTTGATGAATAGCCAAGTCCTGGCTCAGGGGCGGATCCAGGAATTTTCGCTAGGGGGCCGCAGCACTGGGGGGCGCCACTTTCATGGCCAGGGGGCGCCATTTTTAGGCCGGCTGGGGGCGCCAAATTTTATGTTCTTTACCCGTTTAAAGTATTTTTGTGAACTGAATAAGTTAACCTGCGCCCCGGTGGGCCTCCGAATCACCTTCGCCCTGGTGGGGGGGGGGTTTGAACACCCCCTCTCGAACTCGTCCCCTATGCAGGATAGCGAAAAAACGCGAACCCTGGTGGATAGCTCATACAAATTCATGAAGACACTATATCAGTCACTTTTTGGCTCAGGTCGACATTGAGGTCATGGCAGGTCAAAGAAGTTGGCATTTTGAGCAAAGTCTAGCGTCTGACAGCGTTGAGTCAGAATAATTTTGTAGACACTGTTCGCTCTCTCTCGTCACGACGAATCGAATGATGTATAATATGAGCATTCTAGGTCAAAACACAAATCACCTGACCTCAGGCCAGGTCAAGGTCACATTTTGACTTAGCATAGTCCATATGCCTATCAATCGACTGGCAATAACAATCCAAACGCAATGGTTTAAACATAAAAGCTGTATCATCATTTCATGCAAAGTTATTGACCTAAGTCTGAAAACTGCTTAAGTAGCTTGGGATGATCTCTCAGAGGTCACAGGTCAAAAATTGCAACATGAACCTAAAAAGGGGCCTAAGATACTTCGATTTGGAGAATATGAAGGTATTATCACCTTTATCTACACAAATACAAACCATTTTTTGTTTTCCTCTGTATTTCCAATGGAGAGGTCATGGTCCGTATTTGACCTTATGTCATCGATATGAAAAATCCCCGAACTTTTTGGAGAACTCGGTGGGGCCATTATGTGTTATAAGTTTCAATTCAAAAGATTCACCCATTTCCTACTTATGCCACCTTCAAAACTTTTTGAGGTAAGGTCACTTGACCTGCACTGATGACCTGACCTGAGATGACCCAAGCAAAATTTTTGGGGGATTCTTGCGGAATCGATCAAGAATAAGGTGTGTCAAGTACGCCGGCGCTCCGCGTCGCCGTTTTTTTTCTTGCCGCCCGAAAAACCGGAGGGGGTGTTGAACCAGCCCCCACTGGGCGAGGGTCAAAGAGGTAATTAGTTTCATATTTTCTTTTTAAAAAAATGAGGAAAGATCATGGCTTTGAATGTATCTAAAATACATCTCAGGAGTGGTAAAAAGTGAATGTATTTCTTTGGCGTTTGTTTTATTGTGCACTGGAACCCACGGTTAGTAAAGACACTTTGGGACCCGGGGAGACTGCATGGGGACTATTTTCTCCCCAATCAGTGATCAAAATTATCTTCAGAAGCCTTAAACAGTTTGCAGAAGACCAACGAATATTTAGAATAGGCCCGTCTCGTTCAATGAGCCTATGTTTGCCATTGGGGATTAGGTTTCTACAGGACATGTCAGATCAAATCCCGATACACTTTGCTTATATGATGATGATTAGCACACAGGGCCTTAACTAGCCATGAGGGTCTAATAAACCACTAGGTCAGAGCAGTGATCCCAGTTCCCTTCAATCTGAGCTAGCCAGCCACGAAGGATCTATTACTTAAGTTCATGGACCTTGGCTTACTTCAAGACCCCAGTTATTGTAAACCTTTCTAAGGCTATATTCTAATATAATGCCTCCTAAGACTTGACTGAGACAAGCAACTTGCCGTATTCCAATGTGGTATTTTGACCTTCTTCCATGCGTAGCCACGCTCGACGTAGGACAAGCGTACCCGGGATGCACAGGGACCAGTATCGACCTAGTCTACGCAGAATATCAGCATACCGATCTAATGTGCGCACTACGATCACAGTGCTGATTTGACCCCACCTACGCAGTGTGGGTGCAGGCTGGAAATCAGAATAAAATATCGACGTGCGTGCGCCCATTCTTATGTACTCTCTGCATCAGAATACGGCCCCAAGCAAAAGCCCAGTTTAGGGATACTCCACATCAGCGATCAACTCGGAAAAATGTGTTTGTGTCTCCCTCAACAGCATCTACCTGAATTTTTGCAGGAACTATAACTAGCTATAACCAGAGTTTGGCCGTTGGCCTGACTTCGCTGTGCTATGGCAGCCACATAGGACCCTCGACTGACCAAAATGAACTCAAAGTCGTTCACAGTGTACACTTGTACACTTCCCGGCTTTCTCCGGGGGTTCGCTAACTGGCAGATTTAGATCCTAATGGATTTAAGGGTCCCACCAGTCCCACTCACAGCAGTCAAAGACCGTCATGGATGGTTACCCGCCTGGATGCAGGGGGCCCACCGACTTCCCGATTAGACCTCAGGTCACCTCATGACCTTCCACAAGAATATTGCAGGCTCTACTGGGCACGGAAAGACCTGTTGGTCCCGGAGTACCCTTTTTATAGACTGTGCGTTCAGTTCCAAATATATATTTACGATACAGAGTCCTCTTATGGTCACCGGGGTACCACCCTGTCCGACAAAAAAAAACATGCTGGCAAGACATGGCCCTGACTGCGACCGAAAGATCTGTTAGTTACAGAGATCCCTGTTGACCTAAGATTGCCCTATAGATAACGAGGAGACTCCTGGCCCCAAAGGACCTGCTGACCGTAGAGGGCCCTACTTGTCACAGCATCCCCCGCTGGCACAGAGGGCATTCTCGGTGGCAGACAGAAGGCTCTTCTGACTGCATTCGGCCCTGTGTGTGTGTTGGGTTTTTTGGGCGTTTTTAGCATCTTGGCCATATCACGCCCATTCGGCCCTGCCGACCACGGAATGATGTACTGGTCATGCTTGTCACAGAGGGCCCTGTTAAAAACAGGTGACCCACCTGATTAAAGAGTGTTCTTCTGCCCCTAGGGGACCCTGACGGTCACATATTGGGTGTCGCTTGCCGCAGAGGGTCACGCTTGTAACAGCAAGTCATGCTGGTACCCGAGGTTGATAGCACTTGTCTTCTAAGCCACCGGTCGGGTTCGTCCCGGCGGAGCCTCTGAATAAGTCGATCTGATCCCCAAATCCTTCCAACAGGGTCGAGTTGGCGACGCCATGACCCGGGTTGGTGCGTCGTTAAACCAAAATATTATTATTCCCCGAGGTTTACGGTCGGTCATAGATTGGCGTAGCCCGGCTGCCCTTTGCGCGATCTTTTCCCTTCTGGTGCCTCTCATGCAACTGTGCTAGCCGCCCCACCCCTTTACTAAATTTCTGTTCCTCCCTACTATAGTTTCATCACCCAATCAACTCTCCTTCCCCGATCACCTAGGTATTTTCCAGCTCTATCAACCGGCCGCAAACTCAGCCTATCCAAGGTGATGATGTTAGAGATTGCACCTGACCAACACTGACCGAGCTTATCTATCACTGATCAACAACCGAGAGGGCTGGGTACATGGACGATCCAGGATTTCGATAAGGGGGAAGCGAAGTCTCCGGGTGCGGTCAGACTACCATTTGGGGGTCAACCTTTGGTATCATGGATCTTTGTGATGTTAATTTTGCGTATTTGTGATGCCATTTGAAAAAGTGCCGATTAAAAAAACACGTTGCCAAGAAAAGGAAGGATTTCTCAAAGTGCCTCTAGTTAAATAAGCAACAATTAAACAGGGCAACTTCTACCTGGATTACGTTTTGAAGCGGAATTTACGCAGAGACGGCCTTTCGAGATTTTGCGAACCAGTCGTTGCAGTTTACCCTGTCTGCGCAGAGTGGATAGTGATAAATCCATAATATTCTACACAAGGCGAAACTTTTTGCTGTTTACAAACATGTGGGAGAGGACGCAACCAAAATTATGCAGGTGCCTCCTGCCGAGCTCTTAATGTTTTTCTTACACAGATGACGTGGGAATTTCGCATTACTGTCTGGACACAGCCTTTCATTAGTGGCACTGCGAAGAAAACACCTCGGCAAAATAAGTAAATGGTCAAAGTCAACAGCTTATAGGGTTATCAATAGATCCGGAATGTTTTTTAAACACATTTAAGGGATATTGGTATATGTGCTCAAAATTTGTTCACAAGAAACATAACTTTTACCAGTCCCCCTTTATTCCATCGTAGCATGTTTTTGTTGCAAAAGACAACACAACCACATATCGGACGGGCACACGACCACACATCGGATGGGCATGAATGCACCCTGGGAGATCCTGCGTGGTAACGGAGCAAAATGACACCAATCGATACCCAAAGCATACATTAAAAGAACTCGGGGCAATTGTTACCACTCAAAGCTGAGAGCTGTCCATGTGCCATGGTAGCGCCATGTTGCAGTGGGATGCCCTAAGGCTGAAAAAGAGCGGTTAATAGTGAAATTGGAGCACCCGAACACAAAGTAGAAGACATCCGAAGTTGAAGGCGGTACACGTAAAAGTGGGGCGCCCCAAGGCTAAGAAAGAACAGACAATTGTGGAAAATGGGCGCGCAATCGTGCACTAGCGGGCAGTCAAAAGTGGATCAGAGCGATCAATTTTACGGTGGGCCGCTTTAGAGCTAAAAGGGACGGTCAATCATGATATAGGGGTTCTGAACCACAAAGCGGATGGAGGCCAGAGCTGAATGAGGGCAGTCCACGGTGAAGTGGGGTGCTCTAAAGCTGCACAAGAGCGGCCAGCAGTGGAGAAGGTGCGCGCAATCATACAGAAGAGAGCGGCTAAAAATGGATGAGGGCAGTCCACGTTGCAGTGGGACACCCTAGGGCTGAAAAGCGGGTCAATTGTGAAAACGGGGAGCCCAGTCACAAAGTTAAGGGCGCCTGTAGGTAAATTACGGTGGTCCACGTCGCAGAGGTCCGCCAAGCGCTGAAAAAGGGTGCCCAAACGTGAAATATGGGGTTCCCAACCATAAAATAGAGGGCGTCCGGAGGTGAATCAGGAGTCCACATTGAAGTGAGGCGCCCTAGATCTGCAAAGGAGCGGTCAATAGTGGAGAACAGGAGAACAATCATGCAGAAGAGGGCGGCCAAAGGTAGGCACGGGTGGTCCATGTTGCAGTGGGGTGCTCTAGAGCTGAAAAGGGCGGCCAATCGTGAAATATGGGCGCCTAACCACAAAGAAGAGGGCGTAAAAAATCGATGAGGGTTGTCCACGTTGAAGTGTGACGCCTATTAGTGACCCGGGGGCATGATATATGCGGGAGTGCTTTGGTATATAAATGAGTCCAGCGGTGATACAGCATGGCGGCGGCTACCCAGCCACAGAGGGTGCTGTAACCTCACCTCCTGGTTGCAGGATAAAGACCCGCGGCATCACGTCATGGTGCTTGCGGGTGTTTCTAATAACCCAAAATTATTATTTTTCAATGGAGGAACTCGAGTAACGTAAGCAAAACGGTCATTCGATAACAAGGAACAAAATTAAAAAACTAATCTTTACGCTGGCAAGCCTCTTCCCGTACCCTTTTAAATCCTACCTGTGCCCCTGGCTCGGCATCTCTGCCGTAGCAATCCCCTTCCCTCGCAAGTGTTGCTACACTTCGCGACCCATTCCTTGAAATAAGATTCGCCCCTTTGTTCTGCGACATTAAAGTAAACACCCCTCCCGGAAAATTCTCCCCCACACTTTAGAGGCGGGCAAAGGTGCTTTGCACAGAACGCCTTATAAAAAGCCCTTAACTAACTAACTAACTGTTGCAGCATGGGAGTGCCAAAATGCCGGTGGTCTATAGCCGGGGGAAGTGTGGTAAGTTAGTCAGTTAGTTATTTGGGCTTTCGGGCGAGGGATGGTAATGGTGATAGTGCATCGGGGGGACGCTGATACTTCACCGAGGCGATACCGAGACTGGAGTTATGGATACCGGTGGTGCAGGCCAGGGGCGCCTGCAGCACCAATTATGCACCATGGAGGCGCCAGAGGTAAAGAGCGGGACCAAAAAGCAGGGGGTGCCCACAGTGAAGCGTGGGGGCGCCGCGCCGGTGGAGTGCACAGAAGACACCAATGGTGCCCAATGGGGATGCCGGTGGTACATGCGGGGTTTCAGCACATGGGGCGCCCACAGTGACGCGTGGCGGCGCCGTTGAAGTAAAAACGAGACATCAATGCTGCACCATGGAGGCGCCAGTGGTATAGAGCGGATTTTCCGAAGGTGGGGGCGCCCGTAGTGAGGATTGGGGCGCCAATAGTTTATAGCGGGATGCCAAGAAGTGGGAGAGCCCACGATGAGGCTTGGGGGCGCCGGTGGAATGAAACGAAAGCACCAATGATGCACCATGGGGGCGCCAGTGGCATAGAGCGGATTGTTAGAAGGTGGGGGCGCCCGTAGTGGGGAGTGGGGATCCAGTAGTACATAGCGGGGAGAGAGTGGGGGCCCACTGGTATAAAACGGGCTGGTAAAAGGTGAAGATCCCCTCAGTGAGGCCTGGGGGCGCCATTTGAGCAAAAAGGCACCAATGATGTACCACGGGGGCGCCAATGGTGAAGATCGGCTCTAAAAGCAAAGGCGCCCACGGTGAAGCGTGGGGCGCCGGTGAAGTACACAGAAGACACCAATGATGCCCAATGGGGGCGCCGGTGGCACATGAGGGTCTAAAAGGTAGGGCGCCCACAGTGACGCGTGGGGGCGCCGTTGGAGCAAAAACGAGACATCAATGCTGCACCATGGAGGCGGCAGTGTTATAGAGCGGATTTTCCGAAGGTGGTGGCGCCCGTGGTGAGGATTGGGGCGCCAATAGTTTATAGCGGGATGCCAAGAAGTGGGAGAGCCCACGATGAGGCTTGGGGGCGCCGGTGGAGTGAAACGAAGGCACCAATGCTGCCCAATGGGGGCGCCGGTGGTACATGCGTGGTTCCAAAGATGGGGCGCCCACAGTGATGCGTGGGGGGCGCCGCTGGAGCAGAAACGAGACATAAATGCTGCACCATTGAGGCGCCAGTGATATAGAGCGGATTTCTAGAAGATGTGGGCGCCCGTAGTGAAGAGTGGGGCGCCGGTGGTACATGCGGGGTTTCAAAAGATGGGGCGCTTACAGTGACGCGTGGGGGCGGCGTTGGAGATCAATGTTGCACCATGGAGGCGCCAGTGGTATAGAGCGGATTGTTAGAAGGTGGGGGCGCCCGTAGTGGGGAGTGGGGATCCAGTAGTACGTAGCGGGGAGACAGAGTGGGGGCTCACTGGTATAAAACGGGCTGGTAAAGGGTGAAGGCCCCCTCAAAGAGGCATGGGGGCGCCATTTGAGCAAAAAGGCACCAATAATGTACCACGGGGGCGTCAATAGTAAAGAGCGGCTCTAAAAAACAGAAGCGCCCATGGTGAAGCGTGGGGGCGCCGGTGGAGTGCACAGAAGACATCAATGCTGCACCATGGAGGCGCCAGTGATATAGAACGGATTTTTAGAAGATGGGGGCGCCCGTAGTGAAGAGAAGGGCGCCGGTAGTATATAGCGGAATGTCAAGAGGTGGAAGAGGCTTGGGGGCGCCGTTGGAGTGAAACGAAGGCACCATTGATGCCCAATGGGGGCGCCCGGTGGTACATGCAGGGTTCCAAAAGATGGGGCGCCCACAATGACGCGTGGGGGCGCCGTTGGAGCAAAAACTAGACATCAATGCTGCACCATTGAGGCGCCACTGGTATAGAGCGGATTGTTAGAAGGTGGGGGCGCCCGTAGTGGGGAGTGGGAGAGAGAGTGGGGGCTCCACTGGTATAAAACGGGCTGGTAAAGGGTGAAGACCACCTCATTGAGGCACGGGGGCGCCATTTGGGCAAAAAGGAACCAATGATGTACCACGGGGGCGCCAATGGTAAAGAGCGGCTCTAAAAAGCAGAGGCGCCCACGGTGAAGCGTGAGGCGCCAGTGAAGTA
The DNA here is from genome assembly GCA_034440635.1 of Lepas anatifera. NCBI lineage: Eukaryota > Metazoa > Arthropoda > Thecostraca > Lepadidae > Lepas > Lepas anatifera. The sequence continues at coordinate 93,893 of JAOTON010001518.1, forward strand.
CACAGAAGACACCAATGATGCCCAATGGGGGCGCCGGTGGTACATGAGGGTTCCAAAAGGTGGGGCGCCCACAGTGACGCGTGGGGGCACCGTTGGAGCAAAAACGATACATCAATGCTGCACCATGGAGGCGCCAGTGGTATAGACCGGATTTTCCGAAGGTGGGGGCGCCCGTGGTGAGGATTGGGGCGCCAATAGTTTATAGCGGGATGCCAAGAAGTGGGAGAGCCCACGATGAGGCTTGGGAGCGCCGGTGGAGTGAAAGGAAGGCACCAATGATGCCCAATGGGGGCGCCGGTGGTACATTCGGGGTTCCAAAGATGGGGCGCCCACAGTGACGCGTGGGGGCGCCGCTGGAGCAAAAACGAGACATCAATGCTGCACCATGGAGGCGCCAGTGATATAGAGCGGAATTCTAGAAGATAGGGGCGCCCGTAGGGAAGAGTGGGGCGCCGGTAATATATAGCGGGATTTCAAGAGGTGGAAGAGGCTTGGGGGCGTCGGTGGAGTGAAATAAGGGCACCAATGATGCACCATGGGGGCGCCAGTGATGCAGGGCAGGTTGTCAAAATGTGGTATTTGCATGCAGCGGAATTACCAGGGGGCGCCAGTATTTCCGTTTGGCATGCAAATGTGGAGCAAATGGAGGCGGCCCCCGGGGGCGCCTTAGTGCCGAGGGGGCGCCTTACCGGCGAGGGGGGGCCGCGGCCCCGCGGCCCCCCTGGATCCGCCCCTGTCCTGGCTCAACTTCAGATTGAGAAAGACCTCGGAGTGCAGGTGGATTGTGAACTTCAATTCCGTAGACAGGCCGCTATAGCTGTCTCCAAAGCCACCCAGATCCTGGGAGCCATCAAGCGATCTTTCGTCTATCTTGAAAAATTCACACTATTTCTGGTGTAAAAGGCCCTAGTCAGGTCCCACCTTTAATAAGCTATTGATATCTGGGGCCGTTTCAACAAGGCCGCCCATCTGCTGGTCGAAAGAGTGCGACAAAGAGCCACAAAACTTGTCCCGCAACTACAAAACCTGGACAACCCAGAAAGGCTAAGAGGACTTAAGCTTCCATCACTGCTGTATAGAAGGCGAAGGGGGGACATGATCCTAATGCACAAGATGATGCACGGAAATCTCGGAGTACATAAAGAAGAGTTATTTCAGGCTCCACCAGTCTCAACCAGGCACCGTTTCCAGGTCCAAGCCTCCGGGCTGTGCCAGAATCCGGAGGGACCATTTCGCTGCCCGTACCGTCACGGACTGGAACAGCCTTCCTGCTTGGTAGTGAACAAACTAATTGCTGTGCCTCAAAATAGAAAGTCGAACATTCATGGTTAGACGGCGGTGCACAGTGACTTCTGGCTGCCTGTAGGCCGGGTGTGATAGGGGGTAGTAGCCCATGCTGAAGGAATACAGTGATATTATTTTCTTATAATAAGCATACCTACTCAGCCAATTGCCCCGTGCATCCTTTGACTTGCCTTGAACACTCCTTGCTTGAACGGTCAAAGCTACTTTTCCCTCCGCCTCAAATGATCATTTTATCAGCTTAAACTGCTAGTGTTGCACTCACATAAAGTCAGCAAGTCATGTACGTCACATATACCGTATGTGCTGTATTTCCAATAAGTGTTTGTCAATGAAAAAAGATAATTTACCCCGATGCCGAAAAGGACTATAACCGCTAAGCGTATTCACACATCACACTCATTTAATGAACCCATACGCATGCTTTCCAGTGATATCGACACCGCACACTGCACAAAGACTTAACCCATACATGCACCCATGTGCACAAAATTCCTCCCACATCTGTCCTCCTCCCTCAGTCCTACAGCAGGCAGAACGACCACCATTCTCAACACCAACACATGTGCATACGTTTTATAACCTGCCACCCGACCCCTCCCCACCGAGGCTTGAACTCGGCACCAGCAGTGCCCAGCGTGCGTGACCTTTCTGACCTCTGTGCCCCGCGGGCAATCGGCATCCAGCGGATAGCGGCTGCTGATTGGTCGGGGTGCGTTCACTTGTATAGAGAGAAATTCAGCGAAAATTTATCCATTAACATAATCTTTTTCAAGCACTCCTAGCCATATTTTGCCCTACATTGGCTTGATTATCTGCGCCACCATCCGATACTCTGATACAGGTGAGACGGCGGCAGAGTCAGCACAGAGTAGTCGGCGGTCAGTCCGCTTAACCCAGGAGTATTGCGAGATGGGTTTCTGCTCAAGTGAACAAGAGTGGGGCCGACCCCAAGGTGGGATCAGTGCAGTAGTAATTAAGAACCAGCGTTTTGTATTGGGAGCGATACCATCCTGGATTTTGGTTTGTACTTGATTTGTACAATGGATCCCTTGGGGCTAAGTATCTTAAAGCACTTTCATGCAACCAGCTTCTCATTTTAAATTTTTGGTTGCATTTTTACAAAGGTGTAGAAGGCTCTCGGACTGTCACGTAACGGCATGATGTCAGCCAGCAGAAACGCAACAGAAGAGGCGCTGCCTATCAATATTGGACAAGAAGTAATTTTTCGATGCATACCAAAATTTAAAATTTTGTACAAATGTTTGAATGCACCTGGCGCCACAGATGAAAGGTCCTCATGATGCTGCGCCTTTTGTTGATTTTATATACTTTTTCAATGTGTGAACAAATTGTGTTGTGGAAATATGCACGCAATTCAGCTATTGTGAATAACTTCTACGTTGCTGATTCTCATTGACTGCATCACTGCATAAATATGGAGCATGCAATAAGGTCTCTTGCAGATGTGTACATACATAATTTGATAATTGTCCATTATCAGTGGCAGATCCAGCAGCGGCAAAAAACGTTTACCCCTTCCCCCGAACGGAAAAACCCGGGGTAAAAGTATGTTTGTCCCCCCAGCTATCGACCTTATTTTTGCCGCGATTCCTTTTTAGTTTATAAGCAAGGTTTTGGTGCTTGAGCTCTCAACTTCAAACATAATCAGTCGACTTTGGTTTAAACATTGGGCCTCGAATAGCAAAAAGCAGGTTGTGGTCACATGTTTGACCCCTCGATGTTTTTTTTACTCATCGACTCTTGGGTTTACCCCCAAAACCTACCGCCTAGTTAAATTGTGGCATACTCCCACCCTGTGACGTTTATCGACTTTAGATTGCCCCCAAACTCAAGATACCTTTACTTAAAGGTACGTTCAAGAGGATTCCTCCACGCACGAGTGACGTCACATGGGCGTGAAGGAATTTCTTCGCCAATGGGCAGTGTGTCAAACTGCTGCTAATGGCACTGTCCGCTTACGAATTTGTGAGAATACACCATGATCAAATTTATACAAAATGCAATAAAAAGCATTTTGTCTTCAATTCTGGGTCTCTTTTTGCAAAAATTTGGATATCTAATCGTTTAATTTTCCCATGTTATATGCTACGATGTGTGACGTCACATTCGGTATCTGCGCTGGCTGTTGGAGGGGCTGCCCCAAACATACCGGCTAGATCCGCCACTGTCCATAATGCCTGATGATTTTCGTTCCTTGGTAAAGTATTAGGCTGTAGGTCAGATGCAGAACGTCATTATAACACTGTAAGACGTATTTGTTGAAAACTTTATCTTCTTTAATCACTTTATTAGGACTTTGCGGCACATTTTGTTTGGGGGTGCCCAAATCACCATTGGGGGTGCCCAGATCATCATTAGGGGTGCCGAGGCACCCCCAACAAGATATAAATCCACACCCCTGCTACTCTACGCACACGTATGCGCCAGCGACAGAACATGGGGCATACCAAAACCACCCTAGAAAACCCCGGCCTGGTATCGATATTTTATTTTGACTGACGCACAACAGCGGGAAAGAAGAACAGGAGTTTGTGCTCTCAGGATACATAACGGGACGAAACGGCATTACCTACAGCCGATGGTACTGCATCCGAAGTCCCTCTGGAGGGACATGCGTGGCTACACTCTCAGTGCACAGCATCTGAAGTCCCTCTGCCGAGACACAAGCGGTTACACCCTCAGTGCACTGCGTCTTAGGTCCCTCTGGGAGAAACAAACGGTTAATAATTGTTGACGCACCAGCATCCAAAATTATACGACGCCGCCAACTCCCATCGCGTCATCCGCAAATCCACATTCATTCGCGCAGCTCTCGGGCTTACTTCCTTGCCCACCGGCAAGACGAGCCACTGCCGCTCCACACGGCGGAGAACCTCGGCTGAAGGCCTAACCGGGATCGAGTGTCACTGGGTAGGAATGCGCCCTGTGATCGCAACACTTTAAATTCCCCTTTGAATGGACTCACCGCTATAAACATCAGTTGTGCCTTCTCAAACTCCAACTCTAAAATTATCTGTTTACTTAAGCCGTATGCGTGCGTCATCTTTCAACCACCGAATTAAGATGACCACCGTGGCCCCATCTGCCGTTCAGCTTTTGCGCCAGTGCTTCGCAAGTCAGGACACGGACGGGCGAGCCGAGAGTACGACTGCCCTGGCAAGTGAAAAATATGACACGGGTGATATGAGCGGACGTCATCAGCACAAAATCGCTTGCAAGACATGCAACTATTTCACCATGTATTGGATTAGCCCCCGTACGCGATTTTCGGCATGCAAAAAACGCTGTGAGTAGGCCCTTAGTGCTCCGTTAACCACCTAGTGACTCACGGGTAACACCAGTAGGGGTCAATAGTTGGTGCCCGAGCAATGGATCTAGCTTTAAATTTCGTCTGAACATGCACTCAGAACGCTTGGAGGTGTTTTCCTCTTATCTCTCATCCGATGCACAATAGCTACAAGGAAGTTGTCGAACTTACAGCGAACTCATAGCTATACATTAAATTTTTCAAAAATCGCGAAAGATGCCTTAAGAGCGTAAGTCGCGAAAAGATGCGTCATCCACCAAGCATGAAAATTTTTAACCCACAAGTGGCGGTGTTAAGGGAAGGTGAGACCATTAATGTAAGGATAAAAATGCGATAGAGCTTGACGAAAAACTCCGCATGATGTGCATGTTTCATTCGTCGAAGAAAGCAGTGTTGGCTAATAAATCGCATGCACTTAGAGCACGTGTCAATCCCGTCGGCTCTAGCGTGGCGTTACCTCGACGAAGAACCGACACTGAGTCATGAGACCCGTAGGGAATGTTTGTAGGCCTTAAATTAGCACGCTCATAAAACGTTGTTACTCCGTAAAAGGTGATTCTGAGATAAACAAGACATGAAACCAGTGGCGTTTCGTATTCTCTACGGGATTGCCGGCTCAAATCAAATCCCATGAAGGTGTGATATTCCCTGAACACCACTCAGCAACTCAGAGGCTGCTATCCTAAAGCACTACAGAGGAGCACTCATTTGTCAAAGAGTTCTGCCGGCCGAGGCACGCCAAAAAATCAACGAATTTCTTTGCATTGGGTCCAACAGATGCTTCCACGCGTCGAACCTCAGTTACGCGTCTTCAGTGTGGCGTTCTCAACATCATTCGCCTTCGCGTTTTCTCCTGGCATAAATCCGGATATGCGGAACTGCTGCATCACAATCAGGTAGGTAATGACGGTAGAGTTGGCGGAGAGGAAGGTAGCGCGGCTCAAACGGTACAGCCCGAGGTCTCCCAGAGTGTCGAGAGCGCGCTGTCCCACCGCCAGCAGCGGGGCCACTTCGCTCTCCAGCCGCGGCTGCTGCAGCTGCAGGTGCAGAAGCAGGTCCTGACCCTCTCCGACCAGACGTCGCACGTAGTGGGTGATCTCGCATGGCCCGAGGAGTGTTAAATACACTATATACATAGTCAACGCAATAATAATTAGCTTCGTAAAGGCGATACGGTCAGTCTCAAGCGTTGACATCAGCATCAATATCATCATTATATTTACTGAAACGCCGTAAAGCATGCTGAGTACCAGCTCAGATTCCATGGCGCTAGTCAGCAGGTGGAAACACTTAGTTAGCCGCAGCTGCAACTTTCCAAGTCCACACAGTGCATTATCCTTGTTCGCAACACCTATTTCTTTTTCGACAATGTCACGGAGTTGGGCATTGCACGTCCGGAACCCTGAGGCAATCAGAAAACCGGCAAACATGAACTTGATTGGTGTCATCATGAAGCAGAGCAGAAGAATACCGTATCCACCATACTCAACAACAAGCAACACTTTATCCGTTACCTTAGGATGCTGACTGTTACCAACGGAAGAAATGAGACTGAAGATGAAAAATGGAATGGTCACAGACAGAACAACCATAAATAGGATAACCAGAGCACGACGGAGCCTCGACATGCTCTCGGGGTCCCAGTTCTGTCTGCGCGGCGTCATTGCCAAGAGAACGGTCTCAATATCTGCCAGTGCTCGGGAGTACTTCCCTACGGCCTCGAATAAAATTTGCCGTCAGGGTGAGCCACATGAGAAGGAATGTAGTGCCGAAGAGATACGAATCCACAATGATATCCACCAGACGCTGCTCTCCATCTAGTTGACGCTGACCAAGATTTAAATACACAATATGCAGCCTGAATGCCACCACAGTAACGATTCCATACAAAATAAAATAATAAATCTGCGGCATCCAGCCGGAAACATTGCTGGCGGCAGTGACTTGCAGGCATCGCTTAAATTCACAGTATATGCGCGGAAATGTGGGCTGGGACTTGGCCGGTTTGGGACCTGAAGAGGTCACGAAGGCGACAACGGGCCTTGAGGGAGGCTGGCGGTGTTCAGCAGAAGACATCGTAGCGACTGCTGAAGCTGTAGCCAAACAAACGGCTCTCGAGTGGGTCCAGTCAAAGACTAGAACCCTAAGGCGCCTGCGTCGGATGGCCCTTCACACAAGCACGAATATTGCAGAACGACGAGTTTGTCAGGCAGCTTTACAGCAAATTTCTGGTGAGACCCTAAGAAAAGCTTCAGCTACCAGCGGAACTTCTCGAACAACCGCCACGTGTCAAATGCCTGCCTTGTTGGCAAGCATACGGCTTATTAATGACTGGAGAAGGCCCACAGAACAATATCGCTGATAATGTTCGTTGGCGAATGCCGCGACTGCGGCACTGTTTGCTGGCAATTCACGTTCTACCACACCTGTGGAGCTGCAAAAGTTGATCCTCATGGAATGAACAAACATGCATCAGGCGAGTGCAAAGTCACGCGAACATTTTATCAACTACCACGATATGTATCACCACCATGTTTAAAATTTTGAGGAAATATAGTTTTCAGTTAAAATTTCTCTCTGATCCAGAACATGAGTTGAAAACGTAACCGTTTACATACAATAGATACAATATGTCACCAGGCAGGCAGGAAGAAGTCGATACATTACAAAACCATGCTGATTGAGACGGGGGATATGCATAGATCTATGCAATGTCTATGCAAGTCTTTCACCTGGAATGTGAAAGACTTGCTACACCCCTAGCAGCACAAACAGTGATAACATCGTCAGCTCGTAAATTGAAGTGCAATGTGCAGCCGGTCTGAAATTCCCACTGAAGTTCGTCTGTTCCAGGTGAAAACGAGCGGCAGGCTCATATTATCCACCATTAAAGTCATCGACCTGTTTTCTTAGTCAACAAACGCAACAAGACCTTTGACTCCATTCGCACCGTGCCGAAGTCAGAGCCGCGTGACGAAATCCATGGAGCGAAGCGGATTGAGATTCCTCAAGAGGCTCTATTCGGGCCGCTTGGTGGTTCTGACAGTTGATGCCAGGGCTCTGCAATTGTGTAGGGTCTTAGCCCTTTTACGCCAGACGCCCAAACTAAGGCCCCCAAATCTAAATTCAAAATAGTTTTTGAGAAATTTTGGAACAAATGTTTTCAATTTTGCATTTTTCTCATTCTTATTTCTTAAGCGACGAATTTGAAATTCTCCTCCTTTTGAATAAACAGCAGGGGCCACATATGAAAAAATCAAACTGGTCCGACAATATCTATATCGCCAAAATGGAGTATTTCTGATACAAGCAAAAAAGCTCTTGAAAATTGACGTCTGATTTATAAGCTCGAAATGTCCAGAAGGCACGCTTCAGCTCGTTTGAAGACAGCCACCTGGAGGCAGCTAGGTCAATTTTATTGTGCTTAGGCATAGTTTCCAGTGAAAAACATCAAATTCTGACCTAGTTTTTGCCATTCTGCTGGAGGACTACATTTTTACTATTTTCATTCAAATCTTAATATCTGGCGATATAATGCACCGACTTGAATTTTCATTTCAGGGAATGAAAGAACATTGCTTCTGCCTGATAATATTTGGAGATGGATATCGTGATATTGAAATGCATTATTTTATATGTATAAATATGATTTTAGTAGAAAACCTTTTTATTTGTAGCCTCTCGGTACCCAGCACATGTCACTCACAAGATTAGAATTGACATCACTGAATAGGAAAGTTAATTGCAGTCATTTCACTCATTTACACTACCCACCTATCTTCAACAGCTTTTTGAGTATTAGTCCGAAAATGTATTACAATGTGCTAAATTTATCGGACCATCTTTGATTCTCACCATGGTTTCAAGCCCTTACAATAAATGGAAGCAGATGAAATTTTGCATGATGCTAGCTTACGGCCCTGAGTCGCCGATACAAGTAATTCCAGGCCAACATAATGTTTTGTTCGTCTTCTAGAAACAGCTTTATACCGTGTCTTTTCTATACGAACACCGCACCCGGCGCCACGCCACAGCGCTATCCTCGGTTGAGTGATACCAGCCAGTGACCTCCTGACGGTTCACAGGTGTAGGGCTAGTGGGAGCGTGCGGGATGTGGCGCTCTGGTATAGTGGTTAGATCCCCTGTCTCTTGATCAGGGATGCCGGGTTCGAATCAGGGAGTGAACACGCGATCTTTATTTGTTATTTCAAAGAAAAGAATAATAACGCTGACCTACAGGCTTATGAAGAGATACATTGCGAAGGAAATGTGATTTGCTTTCAGCACATTGTCATGCGGCTCTCCTGCGCCGGTGGGGCGTTAGCCCAGGTCGCAGACCGGGGTTAGATTGTCGTGAACGAGGGAAGAAATCATAGCCGTGAACTCTGGGAAAGATTTGGGGTAGGAAATTTTTGAGAGTCCAGTGAACCACATCGCGGTTCCGCTTGGACTCCGCGATGGTTAGACATTAGAGATGCACCGGATTTGGATTTTAAAATCCGGCCAGAACTGGGTTTCCGGAATTCAACTTATAGTCCGTCGGATTTGGCTGGATCTTAAGTTTTTAATATGCAGCTTTATCCTGCGGTGAAACCGCCGCTTTCTCCGGTCCGTACACCATGGCCAGACTCTGACAGTGAAGAACTGCTATTTTCACTTAAATTAGTCATCTGCAATCCTATTTCCAGTTAGTATTTGGGGCCAGCCACCCCCACCCATTTCAAAGTGCAAAGGGGGGGGTGGCGTGCCAAAGTCCCTGACGCATCTGTCTGTTAATACGGGCATTGGATAGAGGTCTGGCGTCAACGCGCAGTTGAGGGGTCCTAAAGTGCCCCCCTGGAGATCTAGGAAACCAAGAGGATTAGAAAAACGCCGATTAGGGGTGTGTGGGGCGATAATGATCTCCTGTATGGCAACTTTCATTAACCCAGGTCACTATATTCAAGGTCAAACGAGATCTTAAATGTAAAATCCTGACTGTGTTGGAGAATACCGCGGTCAATGCGGAAGAAAGACGGAAATGCTAAAAACAAATGAAAAATGTAATAAAGGAAAAGTCTCACAAATTTTTATCTGACATTTGGAGGTCAAGATCATCGAGTGTCAATGACCTAAGACGTAACAATATAAAATTTTCCCCAATAATATACAATATAGCTGACACTTTGACTGCACTTTGACACTTACACTGACACTCACTGTGCGTGGTACCAAGTGATTAGGTACCTATGTCGCAGGCACGCGTAAATTTTTTGAATTGACTGTGCCCTTGTTTTCTCTTCCAATGGTTTGCGGAGGAGCTGGCATGGGACACTAAATAGCTGTACCTTTCTGCTGGACCAGAGACCACACGACAGGATGCTTTTATGACACCGTAAAACACATGTCAGTAAGAAACTGAAAATCCGGCAAATCCGGCCGGATTTCGGATTCCGGAAAAATGGCAACTCCGTCCGGATAATTCGGCCGGAGCCGTAATCCAGTGCACTTCTGGCAGACACAGCCATATCCTGCTTCCTGTGCCTCTGCGCTTGACCATCTCTCTCTGCTGCACGCTCTGACGTTATAGTGCATTGTCCATTTAGTTTTAACGGAAAAAAAAACGTTTCCAATCATAGTGTTCCCTTTTTCTCGCAGGGTTATCTGTTCACTGAGAAAAAAATCACTCCCAGTGTAGTATTCCAACGCCTTTTTGGTCATAACGCCTCATTAGAGAGGCTTCATACCACAAGAAAAGGAGTGAATTTTGGCGGGAAAACAGAAAAGTGGCTTAAAAAGAGTGAGCTTACTCTACTAGCGTACTGGTTCTCTAAAAGCTGGAGCAGTAACAATAAATGGTGTCAATTCACCCGTCTTTTGGAAACAAGAACCATAAGGTAGAGTATGAAAAACACTTTTACCGATACATATAGTAATTAGACTCTTACTGAAGGAATTGGGCCTCATCAGTGGGTTTACGTTACACCAGAATCCATGCAGCCTGTTAGCCATTTTCCCTTTCAACGTCAAGTCGGGCGGTTGATGGCAAGAGCGCTGTCTTATTTTTCTGTGTTAAGGTCAGAAGATGTTTGTGGAGTGGTTTTTAAGTGAAGCTGTTCCTGTGAAATAGCCATGATCCTCTTGTGTAACTTATTCTGTGATAATGCGGTGTATGAAGGTGAATATTGTTCCTGACGAGCAAGGAGGATGTCGGCTATCTCAAATTGAACCGTGAGTACCTCAGACAACTAGTGGAACTTTCCGAACATACATTTCTAGTCCGTTTAATTCCATAAGCACCGTCGTCCAATATGGCCTCATCTGTCGAATACTCATACACGTGAAGTGACGGGTCTAGGATTTTGGTAAGAGTGAAGGGCGAGCGAGCCTCAGAGGGCGCACTTTGCCAAACGAAGGATGCACCTTTTTCGCCCCAAAGGAGTTGACTTTTTTCACCCAGGGGCGCCACATGTCGTATCCTAGGGGAGAGAGATCGGATATTTTTTGCCTCGAAGACCTAGTGTAAACCGTTGTTTTGGGGGCGCCTTTTCGCTCCCAGATTGGCGCCTCATAGGCGTGAGGAGACCGCGGCCCCCTTTCCTCTCCCTTGGGTCTGTCACTGTACTCGTAAGATCTGGACCGCGACTGCTTTCAGGTTAAACATATTTCCCTGATAGATTTCAATTTCATTGTATAATTGTCATCCATACCAAAAGCGGGGAAAAGAGGGGGTCAGCGGTCCGGGCTCCCCTTTTTCGTCCAAAAATTCCTATCTCAGCTCAATTGGGATGAAACCGGAAAAATTGTATTACTAGTCAATCCGGAAGGCAACGATGAGCTCAAATCGGATATGTTTTGTATCCAAGCGTGGAAAATCTCTTGCCAGCAGCAATATGAAAATGGTCTACCCCTACCCCTTTTTTATTTTTGGCAGAGTCTAAGTGCATTTTTGCTAGTGTGGACGAAAATCGCATTGGGATTAGTCTGTGGAAATGCGAGATCAATACCGTGTTGTGTTAAGTTTTTGGAGAGAACAAATAATTGAGAGTGCTTCTGAGAGTGAGAGAGCCCTCGAAAAACTCTTTTTCGGGCATCAAGAAGTAGCGGCATAGCCCGGATTCGACCCGGGAGGCGATTACCATCAAAAGACACATGACAGACCGTACGAGTCCAGGCTCAGCCCCCGAGACCCTCAGTTAAATCCATAAATCGATTTTGGTTTCGTCTCAGGACCAATGTTCGGGAATAACGATACTTAAAATTTCCTGTTCCCCTCTCAATTGGAATGAGATCAGGGAAATCTTTGGACGACACGCGGCCACACCCTCTCTGGTCTCATTTAAAATGTTTATGCTGGGAACGAATAAAAACGCTTAAATATATTCTTGCAAACAGACGAGTTTATCCATTATGTAAACCTGGTTTGGTTTAGAGCAGTTCCGTAGCCACGTGGGTGCACTCGGCGCCTGGTCACTCTCTGCGAGCTCAGAGCACTTCCCTGGGCATGGGCGCAGAATGTCCCATGTATGTCCATGCATGTCCCTGTAGCATGGGCGCAGAAACCGTGGTGGTATTGGCAGTGGCTGCCTCTAACTGTCGAACTGCGGGGCAGTGCCCCTCCCCAATTCCCAACTTTGAGCTGATTCAGAACCTTTTCGGTACCTATCAAATTAAGTGGTAGGTTGAATTTTCTTTCACCCTACCATCGGCGACGGCTCTTGCCCCCCCCTCCCCCGAGCTTAAAAATGTTCCGGCACCTGTGCCCCGTACCGAAGGCATAGAGACTTCCCGAAATCTGAACTTAAAAATAAGTTTAATTCTCAACTAGTGCCTGTCTTTGGTTGCACCTCCTCTGAGGTTTTTGCCTGGTTAAGGGTCTGCTTTGGAGGGCGACCATATTGACAGAATGGCTCCCATGATCCATACCCGGCACGAAACTTCTCAATATTTCTCAAAAATTTCTGCCCTGGTAAACGAATCTTATGTTCAAACAAACTAATAACCCAGCAAACGGGCAACGGAAAGTCACTATTGTCAAAAATAGTCACATTCAAATTTAAATACAACTCCGAATCAACTGAATATCACGCACATATGTTTTATGTTGAATAAAGCTGGTCCAACCACCGCATTGAATATAAAATATTTATTTTTTGTTTATTTTTTCCAGGGGAAATATAACCCCAGCTATCCCTGCTTCTGCGTGAGCTGTCGCTCAGGCAAAAAACCGTGGAGGACAAGACCGGCCTGAAACTCGTGGGTCGTGCACGGTCTATGCGGGGAAAATGGAGGTGGCTACCTTCGCCGACAACGGTGTTCAACTCCAAGTTTTCACCATGGAGCAAAATCATTGGTCACTATGTACATACAAGCACTGATACTTGGAATACAGGACGGAACAAAAGTGCCAGCAAAACCCGTGCCGTTGGTTCCTCCGAGTGATATATAGACTCCTCGGAGATCAGTTGTTTGATCTCAGGTGATGTGGATGCCTGAGAACAGGCGCCAGACTGTGTGATTTTCCCTGTGGTTTTGCTGTGGTTTGTTTGTGTCGCGATTTCATAGCTGATTCTTTTTGTAGGTAATAGTAAATGAATATGCATTTGTTATAGCCTTTGTCGATATTTCATGCATTCTTGGGTGAAAACTGATTTTCTAATTTGTATTTTTTTTTATTTAAAACATTCAAACTTAATTAAGGACAATTCCATCACAAATCGATTGGGTTCTACACGGTGCTCGGTCGATTTTCTTTGAGGAAATGTTTACGGGGTTCTAATTATCCCTAAATCCGAATATGAAAACTTTTGACCTTGATTAGATCACAACTTACAGGAGTTATAGCCTCAGGAAGTGTTAGGGAATCTGATTAACGTGCACTTTTCGGATGCCCATATAACACTACTAGAACTCACAAATATGTACAAATAAACTATGTGTACAAAATACTATATATAT